>VZRL01006437.1:218425-272134 GCA_013397895.1 Origma solitaria | reverse complement strand
AGTGTCCAAGGCCAGGCTGGACAGGGCTTGGAGCAGCCTGGGACAGTGGAAGGTGTCCCTTGCAGGGGGTGGCACTGGATCACCTTTAATTTCCTTCCAGCCCAACCCATTCTGTGGTTCCAAGAGGAGCATTTCAAAATGAGGAAGTAGCTGTGGAAGTGACATTTCTGCTGCAGGGGCTGCACAGTGTCACCAGCCATGACTTGTCCCCCCTTGGCCTGGTGACATCGGAGTGTTTCCCCTGGAGGCAGTGGCATGGGAACAAAGGGGTGTCCCAGGGCTTTCCTGCCACACCTTCTGGAGAACTTGATGAGTCTGATCAGATGGAAGTCGCTGTCTCGCACAGCTTCAGGGTTATTTCATCCCCCTGTTTATTTATTCCACACTCAAGAACTGTCTTGAGTGTGGAAATTCCAAAATGTGGAAGGGGTGTGAAAATTCCAAAGTGCTGGAGGGAGGTTTAGTTCTGGGAGCTTTAGACAAGCACTCAGGCAGAAGAACTCCAGCCTTCAAGATTTGGACAAAAATCAAAGAAATAGCAGCACATTGCTGGTCTGTGGTGGTGAATTACACATGTGGAATATTCAAATACTTCTAAACTCACAGTTCACCGTGGTGTGCTTCGAACCCAGCAAATGGAGTTGAATTGAGTGTAATCCCACTCAGAATGCTCCTGGAGCTCCCTGCCAGGCCCCACAGCTGGCACACACAATATTCACTCCCTCACAGCTCCCCAAAGGTGGGTTTTTAGGTCTAAGTGCAACTTTACCTTTGGCATTTCCAGCCAAACTCCTGGGGTGGCCCTGGAGGCTCTTCCCGTGGGTGTGTGAGAGTTCCTGTGAACCTTCACTGGAGTTCCCACAGCTCCTTAATTGGGGATTACTGTGGGATCGTGGAGCAGCCATAACAATCTACAGGGCAGTGCTGTTATTCCTGGGCCCATCTGCTTGGTGCCTGTTATCCCAACCTGAGCATGGTGGGAAAGGTGCTCCAGGCTCCCCAGGAAAGACCATAAAGGAGGGATTCACACAGCACTTAATTAGGTTAATCTCTCCCTATTTTTGCCACACTGTTGTGAAGCCACATTCCTGGTTATTACTGAAAATTGCAGTGCTGTGACATGGCTATTTATTTTTGGTAAATGTTTTCTTCCCCATAAAAGAATTCTGATTTTTTTTCTAATTTTAAATAATAACCTTGGTTTGCTGATTACCATTTTTTCCTAGATCAAATGAGGGAGTGCACTTCCACTTGAGGCAGAAAATGCAATATTTTGCATGTTAATGGGAGCTGGATGTCACTCCACAGCTGCAAATCCATTGGCACTTAGGCTGGGTTTTCAGATCCCATCCTTGTAGCTACAGTGCATCTTAAAGGAAACTCCACTTGGAAATGTGTTTTCAAGAAAACGTTCTGCTAGAAGTGGAAAAATTAGCAATGAAAATTAATAAAAAGCTGCCATAAATGAAGCTGTTTATGCAGTGCTATTTTAGCTGAACTTATGAAGGGGAACATTCTAGAAAATGGGTGTAAATAGGTGTTTAGTTACAGAGAGTGCATTGTTCCCCTCTCTGTAGCTACAGGGTAATAGTGCAGAAACCAACAGGGATTTCAGAATGTTTTCAGCCAAGTTCTGCTAAATCAACCACACCGGTGGATGTAAAAAGAAATAAATTAAAAATGGGGGGGGTTGGCATCATATTTCTCTGATAGAAGCTGCAACAGAGTGGCTGGAAGGGAGGAGGGGGAGACTGGGATGGCTCTGCCAGAGTTTCTATGTCAGAAATGTTTTAATAGGTGTCAGTGGGTCTGAGACCAGCCTGTCCCTGCCTGTCCCTGCCTGTCTCTGTCCCATGGGGCCCCGAGCAGCCCACAGGGGCAGGCTGGTGCTCAGAGCAGGCTCAGTGCCCTGCATTTGCTCAGCAGGAAGTTTCTGATTTCTCCTTTCGGAGTTGTTGGCATTCTCAGGGAGTGGGGAGCTCTTTCCCAGGGAAGGACGGACGGCGTCACCCAAACACAGCCCCGAGCAAGCTCAGGTGCGCGTGGTGTCGGAAATAAAGGCTGCCCTTAGTTAATGATTGATCTCCTAATCTTCCCCTCAATCCTTGATAAGAGCAGATGGAGTTTCCTGGGTGGTTTTTGGCAGAGGCCTCGTTCTGCGGGGGGAGTGTCGTGTTCCGGTGCTGGGGGTGCACTGAGGGTCACTGAGCACCAACAATGACCCTTCTGGTGCCCCCATCTTGCCCAGGCCCTCCCAGCTGGGTTAGGGCTGCCAGCTTGCAAAATGCTGCCCTGGCAGAGGTGCCCTTCCCGTGCCACGTGTGTTCCTTCCATGGGGGTGGTCTGGGGGCCTGGATCTGTCTCCAGGCTTTGCTGGAGGTCAGAATCTCCACTCAGGTCCAACAGAGCCACTTTGCCTCCACTCCTGATGTAGAACCAGTGTTGGTGCCATGGCCATGCCCCAGGTATTCCAAACAAATCCAAACACCAGTGAGGAGCCGAGGGAAGGCTGGAGGTGGAAGAACATGTTAAAACAGCTCCTTTGAAAAATCCCCAAAAAGCAGCCCCACAGTATTAACAGGAATGCCCTAAATCTCGCCAGACTGTGCGTGCTGCTAAAATAGTTTCTCTGCTGGCTCCCAAGCTGTAGGATAAACTGTCACAGCGAATTCTCACTTGCTGTCACGGGAATAGCAAAGAAACCACTCCGAGTTTGGGGGTGTCAAGTGTAATTTATTCCGTTCCTTCAGTGTGTTCGGTTTTGTGCAAAGAGAAGTTGCAAAATCGGGAGCAGTTTGTCAGCAGCACTTTTGGCACGTGGCCGTGGTGTGGTGCAGTGTAAATCCCACATCGGTTACCCGCTGGGCGCGTTCACACGGGATGTGCTGCGGTACTGCTCCTTATTTACTGATCTGTGCTGCTGTCTGTGCCCGACCCTTCTGTCTCCCAAAGGGAACGTGTGGAGAACACGAGTCGTGCTGGAGAGACGCAGGTGATGATCCAGAACCTGATGCCAGAGACAGTTTATGTGTTCCGGGTGGTGGCCCAGAACCGGCACGGCCCCGGCGAGAGCTCGGCGCCGCTCAAGGTGGCAACACAGCCCGAGGGTGAGACAGGATATTCCTGGAGCTTTCCTTGCTTTGGGGTCGATACTGATTTTGGTTTTTATTCTCCCCATTCATAACCTTTCCCAGAATGTGATGCTCTTCAAAAGTTGTACTTGTAGACAGATTCCAAAGATTTTCCAGGTTGGTGGGCTTGTGGGATTTATTGTCACCATTACGACTGATGGGACATTGCTTGCTGAATTCTCCAAACTGTTACACAATACTTATAAATTGTCATTAGCTGAAAGAGGGAGAACTGTAGGGTCATTGCAGACAAAGGGNGTGGAGCAGCCATAACAATCTACAGGGCAGTGCTGTTATTCCTGGGCCCATCTGCTTGGTGCCTGTTATCCCAACCTGAGCATGGTGGGAAAGGTGCTCCAGGCTCCCCAGGAAAGACCATAAAGGAGGGATTCACACAGCACTTAATTAGGTTAATCTCTCCCTATTTTTGCCACACTGTTGTGAAGCCACATTCCTGGTTATTACTGAAAATTGCAGTGCTGTGACATGGCTATTTATTTTTGGTAAATGTTTTCTTCCCCATAAAAGAATTCTGATTTTTTTTCTAATTTTAAATAATAACCTTGGTTTGCTGATTACCATTTTTTCCTAGATCAAATGAGGGAGTGCACTTCCACTTGAGGCAGAAAATGCAATATTTTGCATGTTAATGGGAGCTGGATGTCACTCCACAGCTGCAAATCCATTGGCACTTAGGCTGGGTTTTCAGATCCCATCCTTGTAGCTACAGTGCATCTTAAAGGAAACTCCACTTGGAAATGTGTTTTCAAGAAAACGTTCTGCTAGAAGTGGAAAAATTAGCAATGAAAATTAATAAAAAGCTGCCATAAATGAAGCTGTTTATGCAGTGCTATTTTAGCTGAACTTATGAAGGGGAACATTCTAGAAAATGGGTGTAAATAGGTGTTTAGTTACAGAGAGTGCATTGTTCCCCTCTCTGTAGCTACAGGGTAATAGTGCAGAAACCAACAGGGATTTCAGAATGTTTTCAGCCAAGTTCTGCTAAATCAACCACACCGGTGGATGTAAAAAGAAATAAATTAAAAATGGGGGGGGTTGGCATCATATTTCTCTGATAGAAGCTGCAACAGAGTGGCTGGAAGGGAGGAGGGGGAGACTGGGATGGCTCTGCCAGAGTTTCTATGTCAGAAATGTTTTAATAGGTGTCAGTGGGTCTGAGACCAGCCTGTCCCTGCCTGTCCCTGCCTGTCTCTGTCCCATGGGGCCCCGAGCAGCCCACAGGGGCAGGCTGGTGCTCAGAGCAGGCTCAGTGCCCTGCATTTGCTCAGCAGGAAGTTTCTGATTTCTCCTTTCGGAGTTGTTGGCATTCTCAGGGAGTGGGGAGCTCTTTCCCAGGGAAGGACGGACGGCGTCACCCAAACACAGCCCCGAGCAAGCTCAGGTGCGCGTGGTGTCGGAAATAAAGGCTGCCCTTAGTTAATGATTGATCTCCTAATCTTCCCCTCAATCCTTGATAAGAGCAGATGGAGTTTCCTGGGTGGTTTTTGGCAGAGGCCTCGTTCTGCGGGGGGAGTGTCGTGTTCCGGTGCTGGGGGTGCACTGAGGGTCACTGAGCACCAACAATGACCCTTCTGGTGCCCCCATCTTGCCCAGGCCCTCCCAGCTGGGTTAGGGCTGCCAGCTTGCAAAATGCTGCCCTGGCAGAGGTGCCCTTCCCGTGCCACGTGTGTTCCTTCCATGGGGGTGGTCTGGGGGCCTGGATCTGTCTCCAGGCTTTGCTGGAGGTCGGAATCTCCACTCAGGTCCAACAGAGCCACTTTGCCTCCACTCCTGATGTAGAACCAGTGTTGGTGCCATGGCCATGCCCCAGGTATTCCAAACAAATCCAAACACCAGTGAGGAGCCGAGGGAAGGCTGGAGGTGGAAGAACATGTTAAAACAGCTCCTTTGAAAAATCCCCAAAAAGCAGCCCCACAGTATTAACAGGAATGCCCTAAATCTCGCCAGACTGTGCGTGCTGCTAAAATAGTTTCTCTGCTGGCTCCCAAGCTGTAGGATAAACTGTCACAGCGAATTCTCACTTGCTGTCACGGGAATAGCAAAGAAACCACTCCGAGTTTGGGGGTGTCAAGTGTAATTTATTCCGTTCCTTCAGTGTGTTCGGTTTTGTGCAAAGAGAAGTTGCAAAATCGGGAGCAGTTTGTCAGCAGCACTTTTGGCACGTGGCCGTGGTGTGGTGCAGTGTAAATCCCACATCGGTTACCCGCTGGGCGCGTTCACACGGGATGTGCTGCGGTACTGCTCCTTATTTACTGATCTGTGCTGCTGTCTGTGCCCGACCCTTCTGTCTCCCAAAGGGAACGTGTGGAGAACACGAGTCGTGCTGGAGAGACGCAGGTGATGATCCAGAACCTGATGCCAGAGACAGTTTATGTGTTCCGGGTGGTGGCCCAGAACCGGCACGGCCCCGGCGAGAGCTCGGCGCCGCTCAAGGTGGCAACACAGCCCGAGGGTGAGACAGGATATTCCTGGAGCTTTCCTTGCTTTGGGGTCGATACTGATTTTGGTTTTTATTCTCCCCATTCATAACCTTTCCCAGAATGTGATGCTCTTCAAAAGTTGTACTTGTAGACAGATTCCAAAGATTTTCCAGGTTGGTGGGCTTGTGGGATTTATTGTCACCATTACGACTGATGGGACATTGCTTGCTGAATTCTCCAAACTGTTACACAATACTTATAAATTGTCATTAGCTGAAAGAGGGAGAACTGTAGGGTCATTGCAGACAAAGGGGACCCAGGGGCAGGATCTCCTTTGGGAATTTGGTCCCTCCTTTCCATGGGGTGATGGTCGGGGGCAGGCGTGGCTCGGCACTAACAGAGTTCCCTTGTGCTCCAGTCCAGCTGCCCGGCCCCGCTCCCAACGTCCGCGCCTTCTCCGGCTCCCCCACCTCGGTCACCGTCACCTGGGAGACGCCGCTCTCGGGCAACGGCGACATCCAGAACTACAAACTCTACTACATGGAGAAGGGGCAGGACACGGAGCAGGTACGGGGCCTGATGTACCCACTGAGACTGCCCTGAGCTTCTTGGGGAGGGTCTGCTTTCCTGACAGACCGAATCCTTTAGCCTCAAATGTGGGAATTATTTAAAATCAGAATTCCAGCGTGAAATGTTTGTGTGTGGGAATGAAACCCATTTTTTTGGTGATGCCCTGTTTTGGTATTTGTCAGCATCAAGTAGCTTTTGGGGAATTCCATTGTATCACGGGAGGAGAAGGTAAAGAACAGCCATGTCATCATTGGCAGCTCTGGTGCAGATGATACCAAAGATGCTGCACAGAATTATGGGCTGGGTTTTAGTGATTCAAGATAATTGCTGATTTGGCATGATCCCTAATCCAAACTTTCTTTTGGACCCAGGGATTGATATTTTGATATTGCTGAGCGTCTGATTGATTAAATTTTCTTAGGATTCCACTGAAGCTTTCAGTGTGTTCTGTAGAAGTATGGGATGCCACCTAGAATAATGAGGATTAATCCCAGTCCTCACAGCCATATTTCCATCCAATTGCAGATCAGTATCATTCCAGCTTTAAAAAGCAAAGGGAAGAATATTTTAAAATATTTTTACACCAGTTTTTTAACAGGGCTGTTGCCTTTTCTACTTCTGCATCCTGCTATTCCAATTATAGTGATATATATTATGATGGTTTTTGAGAGTTTTGATGTCCAGGATGAGTGTCTATGCTAGGATTTAAATAGGACAGGGAGAATTTTCCCCTGTAAACTCAGAGCTGGCATCCCCACGAGTCCTGGCCGTGCCTGAAGGTGCCGCTGCTGCCGCGGGCTCTGAGCCGTGCAGGAGCTCCGTGTCGGTGGCACGGCGCTGGGCTGAGCTTGCCGGGTGTCTCTTGGGCAGGACGTGGACGTGGCAGGCCTGTCACACACTGTCACGGGGCTGAAGAAGTTCACCGAGTACAGCTTCCGCGTGGTGGCCTACAACAAGCACGGCCCTGGCGTCTCCACCCACGACGTCGTGGTGCGCACCCTGTCCGACGGTAACGCTGCTCCCTCCTTGGGGTTTGGGGCTTTTCCAAAATCAGCCAGCAATTTCCTACAAGTGAATCTTTAACCGGGCTTTTATGGGCTGTTCATGGTCACGGTCCCCCCACCGAGGCCTTTCAGAATTGGTGAAGGAAAATTGCTACACCTGCAGAAAGATCTGGGATTGTGATTCCAGAACAATGCTGTCCTTCATTCCAGCATCAGCCATTTATTTCATGCATTAGTGAGCCTACATTGAGCGTGGACAGAAAAAAAAATATCCTGAAGGCAGCAACTCCAAATTATTTTTTAGTTCACTCACATTTTTACATTTGAGCAGAGTCTTGTTTCTGGAGTGGCTTTATTTTAATTGTGTTCCCGTGTTTGCATTCTAGCAGAGGTATTGTTAAATCCAGTGCATGGAGTGGGGATTTTTTAGCTCACTCACATTATTTTTTAGTTCACTCACGTTTTTACATATGAGCAGAGTCTTGGTTTTGGAGTGGTTTTATTTACTTGTGTTCCCATGTTTGCACTCCAGCAGAGGCATTGTTAAATCCAGTGCATGGAGTGGTGAGAGCAGGATGTGAGGTCAGGATTTGTTATAAGGCAGATACAGAGGTGGTGTGAGCAAAGAAAGACACGAGCAACTGCAGAGAGATCAGAGTTAATGTTAACTTATATTGGTTATAGAGGAGTTTATTTATACGTGAGAACACTCAGCTGGAAAGGGAACAGAGCCTAGAATCCTCTCCCCAGGAGTGAGCAGGAGCAGAGAGGGCCATTTTCCCAAAGTCTGTGTGTCCACGTTTGTTTCTGGGGCACTTTCTGACTTTGCAGGAGTTTCTGTGTCTTCACTAATTCGTCTTCCATTCCATGAGACCCTGTCAGTGTCTTCTTGAACCCACCCAGCTTTTATCCACAACATCAAGTGGACAGAGGTTGCACAGATCCATTTCCTCTGAAAATGCCCCCCTTGAGTCTGTTTTGCCCCTGCTGTGTGTAGGTGTCCCTTGTTGCCTGGGGCTGTACTCCTGAGAGAAGGAATGATGAATGTCCACTGATTATTCCTCTGTCCCCCTGTCTGTGGACCTTTCCATGGTCTCCCTGGTTCAAACATTTTCCACATTCCAAAGGCACAGGAATGGTTGCCTGTTTCTCCTGTGGAACTCTTTCAACCTTTAGTGCCCTTTCCTGGACTTTTCTCCAGGTTTCTTTTCTCCTTTGTTTTAAAAATGCAAGTAGAGGAGACTAAAATTGTACCGCTGAAGGTACGAGTGAGGCATTACTTGCACTTGAGTGGCTTTTTTGGCTGCTTCTGAGCACTGAGAGGAAATATCCCAAGGTCTTTGTGCAGATCTTTAGCACAGGATCACACCACGGGATCTCCCCAGCCCATTTCCCCCACCTTCCTTCCTGCTCTGGCCTTTCTTTCAGCGAGCTCTTTACTCCAGTGAGCACTCATGTTCTCATTGCTTAAAATGGAAGGGATTCCTTTGGAAAAAGGGGAGATCCCTCTTACTGCTGCCATTCTCTCTCCTGCTCTCTCAGTCTCTGCCTTCCTCTTGTTTCGGTTGGTTTGCCCCACAGTAGTGTCTGCCCCAGCAGGTGCAGTTCGAGTGGTCCCATTTCAGTGCTGGCCCCCCCAGGATGAAGATAAACTGGGAGAGGTTACAGAAGTCTTGCAGCTCTTTCATTCCCCGCTTCCTTGGGGATTCCTGGATAGATAACACAGCCTGGCAGGAGGCTGCTGTTCCCTACGTCTGACTCTTCCATGATCCCTTACCTTGACATTTCAGTTGGAGAGGCCATGGGAATCCTTTGGGAGGGTGTCATGGAAACCTCTCCTTTCCCTTCCCGTCACCAGCAATGCAAAGAGAGACTTGGGTGGCCTTACCTTTGTCTTTTCCTGCCAGACCTGACCATTTGCTCGCTGATTTCTCTGCAGGGCTGCAGCTCCTCGGTTGTTTGAAGAAGAATTTATTATTAGCTATCATGTAATTTTGAAGTTTTCCTGGAGTTCTTTCTTCTCCTACTTAAGTTTGCACACTTAACCTGTAGGCACTTCTTTTCTAAAGCCCTCTGAAGGGTGTCATCTTGCTTCTTACAGTCTCATAACCCTGCAAGCTCTCAAATCTTTCTGAAATGATGCCCATTTTCCTCCTGTGTTTTCCTGTTTCGGTATCCAGCTGCAGTCTCCTTGTTCCCAGCAGGGATTTCTCCCTAAGCTTCCTTTAGCCCCGATTTTAAAAAGCATCTGCATTTTTATGTGGATTTTTGCTCCTAATCTGTTACAGTGCCTTGTTGCAGGGATAACTGCAGGTATTACCATTTGAACCCAGGTTTACGTGCTGCTCCTGAGGATTGCTTCTCCTCTCCTGGAATTCCTGATCAGGGATTACAGCTGGGATTGGAACGTGAGCCTCACAGCCTGGCTGAGGCCCTTCCCTCACAGCCTGGGAGCCACCAGCCTGCCTGGCTGCTCTGCGTGTGCCGTCCCACTGCAGGAGATGCCTTTCCATAGGAAATCCCTGTTCTTCCCTGTCAGGGTGGGCAGGCCCTGGGATGGATTTTCCAGAGCAGCTGTGGCTGCCCCTGGATCCCTGGGAGTGTCCCAAGGTTGGACAGGGCCTGGGGCACCCTGGGACAGTGGGAGGTGTCCCTGCCCATGGCAGGGGTGGCACTGGATGAGCAAAGAGAACTTGGCTTTGGGTCATCTCTGGGCTGATTTTTGCTGTGGTGCCATAAGGAATTTCCTGCTCCCATGGTCTCCCTTCCGCTCCCTTTTTGTCTGGATTTCGCTGCTATGAGCAGCACATAAAGAACAAGCAGAGAGTGGGAGTTTAAAGGCAGCCCCAGTGTTCGAGACACTCTCCACCTCCTCCCTGTCACAGGGCCCTGGTGACTCAGAGGTTTCCTGTTGCAGAAATTCTGTCAGGATAACAAAACCCACAGCCAAATTTGAAATGTGGGTTCCCCAAATCAAGCAGTGTGTTCATTAAAGATTTGCCTTGGGAAAGAGCTGGATGGGATCTCTTCTCTGAGAGTTTGAGGAGTACTTCTAAATATAAAACATTTTTTATTAGATAGGTGTGATAAGTAAAGACCTGAATAAAGAGTTTGTTCTTCATGATAAAATACAGAACCCTCCTCAGGCAGTCACTCTGTCAGGAGGTAGCTATGGAGGATTTGGTAGTTCCTTTTTGTGGTGTCTTAAACTAGAATGGTTTGTCCTTCCTTAGCAAATGAGAGCAGAGAGTAGTTGGGTGTGGAAATACAATACTTGAAAGTTTCGGAGTTGTAATTGCTATAATATTTCCAGTCCCCAGTGCTCCACCACAGAATCTGACGCTGGAGGTACGGAATTCCAAGGTAAGATTGGAAGATTTCCTGCTGGCAAGGGATAAATAAAAGGCTGGGGGGTCTGAGATGGGCCACATTTTGAAGCTGCTTTGGATCTTTTTTCTCCCATGCAGCTTTTGAGCTCTTTGTAGAGAATATCTGAATGTGGGGCTTGGAGAAACTCCAGTCCAGCTGTGGCTGTCCATGGTGGGATGCAGGGGAAGGGCTTTAATCAGGCCCCAGAGCCTGCAGGAGCAGAGCTGGAGTCCCTGCTTACTGTTTGCAGTGTGAGCACACACAGACACACTTTTGGGGTGTCCTGGGCACTTGAGAAGAGGAATTCAAATACTTGGCCATTGTGTCTTTGGGATTATGAGCGGAGATGTTTTTTAAAGCCTTTCTAAGAAGTTTTGTGTGAATACCTCTGTATTGCCTTCCCCAGAGCATCCTGTTGCAGTGGCAGCCCCCTCCTGCCGGGACCCACAGCGGGCAAATCACAGGATACAAAATCCGCTACCGCAAAGTTTCCCGCAAGAGCGACGTCACCGAGAGCGTGGGGGGCACGCAGCTGTCCCAGCTCATCGAAGGTGAGGGGCCCTGTCCTCTCCAGGGCTGCCTGGCTGTGTTTTGGGCTCAGGGACAGGATTCTGTTGGGTTCCTGTCCTCTGCAGGGTGCCTGGCTGTGTTTGTGGTCTCAAGTACAGGATTCTCTTGGGTTCCTGTCCTCTGCAGGGTGCCTGGCTGTGTCTGTGGGCTCAGAGACAGGATTCTCTTGGGTTCCTGTCCTCTGCAGGGTGCCTGGCTGTGTCTGTGGGCTCAGGGACAGGATTCTCTTGGGTTCCTGTCCTTTCCCGGGGTGCCTGGCTGTGTTTTGGGCTCAGGGAAAGGATTCCATTGGGTTCCTGCTGGGGAAGACAGGCAGAAGCAGCTCCCAGAGAAGCTCTGGGGTTGTGTGGGCTGCAAGCAGTGCCTGTAGTCTGGTGTCTGATTTCTGCCCCTGATTTTGGCATGGATTTATGAAGTGACCTGGATGAGTCCTTATAAAATGTTTATAAAAGGCCTGGAGAAGGCCACCCTGGGCTCATTTTGTGCCCAAATGGCAGGGATGGAAGTGTGGAGGAGGAGCAGGGGCTGGGCAGGGTTGGCACAGGCACCTGGACCCAGCTCCGAGCCCTGGAATGGCTGACCTTGGACACACCTCGTGTCCATGGTGTATTCTAGAGGGAATGCAGTTTACCCTTCTGGACACTCAAAAGTCCAGTCTAGTCCATCCCTTGGTGTCAGCCACATGTTGCTCCCAGAGCTGGAGTTGTGTTCAGCAGGAACAAGCAGTGCATGAGAACAGGAGCAGCACTGCATCATGTTCTCTGCAATCTCTGTAAACAAATGGTTGGGCAAAAGAGGAGAAACTGGGAAATTCTAGAAGAGTTTCTAACAAGATACTCTGATTTTTTTCTCAGAAACTCCAGCTGCAGCTTAGTAAATCTCAGTTTCCTCACAGAGTTGAGATATTCCTGTAATCCTGGTATATTTTTGCCAGCAACAAAGCCTTTTTGAGAGGTTCTATACATCAGATTTTGAGTGCCTTTTCCCAGTGCTGTGATTTTTTAGTACACACATTAAACAGGGGTGTGAGTTTGCTCACCTGTGAACTACAGGTTTGGTGATGGTGGGGGTGCTCCTGTTGTTAAAATCAATTAATTAAGCTAATTAACAATGGTAAATTCAAGCTGGCTGCAGAGAGGCCCTCCCAGCGCTGAGCCGTGACGCTGTGGGGCCGGAGGGCTCAGTGCCGTGGGTTGTCCCGGGTCTGAGCGGGTGGGTGGAGTTCCCGAGCTGATCCGTGTGTGTCCCTCCCGCAGGGCTGGAGCGAGGCACCGAGTACAGCTTCCGCGTGGCCGCCATGACCATCAACGGCACCGGCCCCGCCACCGACTGGGTGTCGGCAGAGACCTTCGAGAGCGACCTGGATGGTGAGACACCTGCCTGGGGCAGCAGCACCCCGCCCGGGAGCTCATGCATTCACCTCACTGCATCCCACTGCCCCTCTGAAAGACAAACCTCTGTTTGCGCTGCTGGTCCGGGTGTACACTGGGGTTTATTTAGGATTGAGGGACATCCATTTCTATTTTAACAGAAAATTCTGCCTTGAAATGAAACTCTGCTTTTACACTCCTGGTGGTGTATGTTGGCACCAGGTATTTTCTGCTGAGAAATACTCCTTTATAGTGACGATGAGGTGTCACAGTGGGAAGGAAATGGTGGGAAGTGTTCTCACCCACAGCCCTTTGCAGTCTTACCCCCATGTTGGTGCTGTGCTTTCTTTGGTCCACGGTAACTGATATTTTGCACAGAAGAGAAGGGAGATGGATTATATTTTCTGTAGTGGTGGACTGGTGTGCACTGTGTCTCCCATCAGAAATTCTGTTGTGGGTATTAAATAATTCTATCAAAATTGGGGGTATTAAATAGTTATGTCAGAATTGTGGGTATCAGAATAATGATATTGAAAATTCTGATGGTGGCAGAAAGGTTCCTGGGCCAGTTGGAGCATTAAATGAGATATTCCCAAGCTCTTTGATGTGCTGCAAAGGGCTCTCCTCAGCAGAGAGTGTGCTCCCCATAGCCATGGATCCGTGTGCTGTGTCAGAGCAGGCTCAGTGACCTGGCAGCCAGGAGTGAAACATGGAAATGTCTGTGCTCTGGGAGCATCCTCGGGAAGCCTGGGCAGCCCTGCTCCCATCTCTGTCTGTGCAAAGCTACACTCGGCTCAGTCCTGCTGCCCATTCTGTGGTGGGAGCACAGCAGTGCAGGGATGCAGATGTGCACATTCCCTGAGCTGTGTGTCTGCTGTCCCTGAGTGGGTGTGACACACCCCTGGAGTGGGGCAGAGCTCTGTGAATGAACACCTCACAGGGTGATGGAAGTGTCCCTGAGCTGGAGCTAATAGCACTTTGCCAGAGGACAGCACCAGGATTCAGTTTAAATTTAGACAGCACAGAAGGAGGAAGGAGAAAAGAACCTTTTCCTTCTCTGTTGATTTTGTCATTTAAATTTTTTTCACCTCAGAATGTTGCAGGAAATCTGACTTTCTATACATTCTTCCTACTGAATAAAGTAATAAAAATTGACATTTAAGACAACCTAACATGATATTCATATAACTCTGCACACACCTGAGAGATCTCTATGTGCATGCTGCATTTTTTGGGTTTCTTTCTTTAGAAAGCTCATGTGGATAATTTTAACACCATGCAAATGGATTTACAGCTCATCTTGCATTTCTTAGGTTCAGTAGACACATGAGGCATATTTTCTTATTATTCCACAGCTGCTTTTGTAGTTTAAATAGAAAATAATTCCCAGGAGAGTCCCATGGATGTAAAGGGAACCGGAGTGTTCCAATTCCGTGCTGGAGTCAGAGCAGCTCCTCCCGAGTGCAGAGCAAGAGGTGTTGAGTGGTTGTCCAAAGTTTGTCCCCAGTGCAGAGGACATGTCACCTCTCCTTTGCAGTTGGAGCTTTTCTGCGTTAGGTTGGGAGCTGGAATTGCTGGGCTGTGTCAGCAGCAGCCCGAGAGCTCCCCGGGCTGGGGGCCAGGGCTGTGCTGTGATCCAAATAATCCTGTTGTGGTGCTTTATTAAATGTTTGTAGAGAAATGCAGCGTGTTTCATTAAAATGAAATCCCTGCAGGAAGCACAAGGCCTTGATTCCATTTGGAGTGGGGAGCTCAGTTTGCTATTGCAGGGAATTATCCCTAATCCGCCGGCACCCGACAAAAGGATTTATTTCATTCTTGAGAAGTGAACCCAAAGTTAGGGACACTCCAGGGACAGCTGGGAGATTGCTTTTAGGTTCCAGTCAGCAGTGGGGAAAAGCCTCTTAGGAAGAATAGTAGGGGCTTACAGTGGCATGGTGTGGAAGTGTTCTGGAGCTGGGGATCCGCATTCCGTGTCCCCGTGGGATGGGGTGAGACTGGTGTTGCTTTTGGGGGAAAGGTTTGAACATCTGATATGGACTCTCTATTTCTTTAACTTTTAGTATGGCTGTGTAGTTCCCACTTACATTTTGGGAATTATGGGCATCTGAGGATTTTGGCAGCAGCAGTGTGGGACTAGTGAGGAAAACCCTTTGCAATGCAGTTCTTAGAGCTGTGGAATATCCTGTTTAATGCTACCACCAGCTCAGGAGCCTTTCTTTCATCAGAATTCTCCATGTAATTGTTGTAATACCCACAAATAAGGAATATGATGGAATTAAAAGCAGATGAATTTGTGGAGGGGAAGGATGGGATAAAACCAGTGTGTATTTGGAAAAATTGGTGACAACGTGCACAGCCATCCAAAATGCCTGAGCAGATCTGGTACAAAAACCATCCCAATCCCCTGAGCTTCAGTTCAACCGTTCTTCCTTTTAAAGGGAGGATCTATTGGAATATAATGTTAATATTCTGCTCTTGGAGCTCTCTGCTCTCCTGCACCCCCGAGCTCTCCGTTGGAATGTGCTCATTCTGGCCCAGAGAAATGCTGTGTTTGCCCTTCGTGCCTCCCATTCTCCACATCCCTGCCTTTCCTGGCGAGAAAGCCCTGCCATGCCTCCCTCCCTTCTCCTGCAGAGAGCCGTGTGCCCGAGGTGCCCAGCTCGCTGCACGTGCGGCCGCTGGTCACCAGCATCGTGGTGAGCTGGACGCCCCCCGAGAACCAGGACGTGGTGGTCAGGGGCTACGCCATCGGCTACGGCATCGGCAGCCCCCACGCCCAGACCATCAAGGTGGACTACAAGCAGAGATACTACACCATCGAGAACCTGGGTGAGTGCAGGGGATGTGCTCCTGGGCCCCAGCCCAGCTCCCTCAGCACCCTCGCAGCAGCAGCAGCAGCAGGAGTGCCCTGCTGGGAGCTGCTGGAGGAAACGGGACTGAAATGTCACCAGGATTCACTGGCAGCTCCTTCTAAAGGAAAACAAAGATTCACCCCTCCACAGAACTCTCTGTGGGAGGTGGAATAGTCTGAAAGTGAGAGAAGTGGCAATATTGGGAATTCCATCAAATTGGAGGTTTGAATCATTTTGGTTTTGTTCCTTTTAAATTGTGTTTCTCACTCCTGATTTGTCTATGCTTAAAGGCAGATTTGCTGTTACTGTAGACTTGAGCTGTGGTGTCCCTGCCCAGGGGAGGGTGGAATGAAATGGGCTTTACGGTCCCTTCCAACCCCAACCAGTCTGGGATTCTGTGAACACGAACAGAAGGTCNTTTGCAATGCAGTTCTTAGAGCTGTGGAATATCCTGTTTAATGCTACCACCAGCTCAGGAGCCTTTCTTTCATCAGAATTCTCCATGTAATTGTTGTAATACCCACAAATAAGGAATATGATGGAATTAAAAGCAGATGAATTTGTGGAGGGGAAGGATGGGATAAAACCAGTGTGTATTTGGAAAAATTGGTGACAACGTGCACAGCCATCCAAAATGCCTGAGCAGATCTGGTACAAAAACCATCCCAATCCCCTGAGCTTCAGTTCAACCGTTCTTCCTTTTAAAGGGAGGATCTATTGGAATATAATGTTAATATTCTGCTCTTGGAGCTCTCTGCTCTCCTGCACCCCCGAGCTCTCCGTTGGAATGTGCTCATTCTGGCCCAGAGAAATGCTGTGTTTGCCCTTCGTGCCTCCCATTCTCCACATCCCTGCCTTTCCTGGCGAGAAAGCCCTGCCATGCCTCCCTCCCTTCTCCTGCAGAGAGCCGTGTGCCCGAGGTGCCCCGCTCGCTGCACGTGCGGCCGCTGGTCACCAGCATCGTGGTGAGCTGGACGCCCCCCGAGAACCAGGACGTGGTGGTCAGGGGCTACGCCATCGGCTACGGCATCGGCAGCCCCCACGCCCAGACCATCAAGGTGGACTACAAGCAGAGATACTACACCATCGAGAACCTGGGTGAGTGCAGGGGATGTGCTCCTGGGCCCCAGCCCAGCTCCCTCAGCACCCTCGCAGCAGCAGCAGCAGCAGGAGTGCCCTGCTGGGAGCTGCTGGAGGAAACGGGACTGAAATGTCACCAGGATTCACTGGCAGCTCCTTCTAAAGGAAAACAAAGATTCACCCCTCCACAGAACTCTCTGTGGGAGGTGGAATAGTCTGAAAGTGAGAGAAATGGCAATATTGGGAATTCCATCAAATTGGAGGTTTGAATCATTTTGGTTTTGTTCCTTTTAAATTGTGTTTCTCACTCCTGATTTGTCTATGCTTAAAGGCAGATTTGCTGTTACTGTAGACTTGAGCTGTGGTGTCCCTGCCCAGGGGAGGGTGGAATGAAATGGGCTTTACGGTCCCTTCCAACCCCAACCAGTCTGGGATTCTGTGAACACGAACAGAAGGTCTGTGTGGAGACTTTCTCAGCTCAAATCTACTTATTTCACATATTCCAGTTCAAAGTTAAAATACGGAACAAAGAGGATACGGAGAAGCAGAAGAAGGATTCATTGGTTGTGCTGATTTCTTTTTCTCCTTCAGACCCCAGCTCCCACTACGTGATAACCCTGAAAGCCTTCAACAACGTGGGGGAAGGAATCCCCCTGTACGAGAGCGCCGTGACCCGGCCCCACTCTGGTGAGTCCTGCCCAGCAGCTGGAACGGGCTGGGGTGATGGCAGGGCCCTGTTTGGCAGTGCCTCCCGAGCTCTCTGTCCCTGTCGCTGCCCAGCAGCTGGAACGGGCTGGGGTGATGGCAGGGCCCTGTTTGGCAGTGCATCCCGTGCTCACTGTCCCTCGCACGTTCCCACTAAACCAGCTAAAATTGGGCTCATTTGTAAATCCCCAGCTCACCTGACAACTACTAATGGATGTTCTTACTGCAGACATTCCCCTCACGTGAGCACAGGCTGTGTGGGTGCAGTTCTAACCCCCTGAGCTGGGGGTTTATGGTCTTTCACACAGACAGTTTGGGATGTGATGCCTGTGTCTGCTTTGTGTCCGTCTCCCTCTGTTGTTACTCACACTAAACAAGTTCTGGGCAGTTTTTATTTTGGCCTTGTCATCCATAAAGACAAGAGTTTAAGCAGAGGAGGTGCAGGTGAGCTGTTGCCATGCCGTGGCTTGCTGGGCTCCCTCCCAGCCTGCTGACAGCACCCAGGCATTAGGTGGAGGTGCAGCACTTGGGGATAGTGCTAATAAGCTGGAATCCTTGGAGATTCTGCAGAGGATGCTGGAATTGCAGTTTCACAGCTCCTGCATGTTTGTCTCGTACTTGGAACCTGCCTTTGAAGGTGCCTTTTGGGAGCTCCCTGTGTGTTTGGGAAGTGGCGTTTGCCCATCCAGAGCTCCAGCTTTTTCTTGGGGAGGACTCAGTGCACACTCCAGGCAATTGAGGTTACAGGGACTGAGTTTTTGGGGTTCCCTGGTCCTGGCTGAGTGCACTGGGCACTGATGAGGGATATGCCAGCAGGGATGTGTTTGTTGTCTGACTGTCTGGAGGAGGGAGGACGATGCAAGAGTGATGTTATTGCCCAGTCTGATGTCACCTATTAACTCTGGCTTTTCTCTCTTTCTCTCCATTCCTCACCTTCCATCTCATTGCACTTCCCTGCATCCCCTCTTTTTTTGTTTTGGTTGACATTAAAATGCCGCCTCCTCCTCCCTTTTTAATTATAATCCACGGCCTTTCCCCCACGGATTGCGCAGACACTTCCGAGGTTGATTTGTTTGTTATTAATGCTCCATACACTCCAGTGCCAGATCCGTCTCCCATGATGCCCCCGGTGGGAGTTCAGGCTTCCATCCTGAGCCATGACACCATCCGGATCACTTGGGCAGACAACTCCCTGCCCAAGAACCAGAAGATCACGGACGCACGCTTCTACACCGTCCGCTGGAAAACCAACATCCCTGCCAACACCAAGTACAAGGTACCGAGTGCCACGGGATGTTCCTGCTCCAGGCAGGGGGAGGCTCAGCTCTGGGAGTGCTGCTAGGGGCCTTGGATTGCTCTAGATCCCCTCCCAGGGGGAGGCATAGCTCTGGGAGTGCTGCTGGGGGCCTTGGAGGGGCAGGATTCCTCCAGGTGCAGTGGGAATAGTGGAAAGGAGCTCCAGGGTGCTGTGGAGTGGGTGGAAGAGCTGGTTCAGGGCAGGAGCAGACACTCCAGAGTTGTTCCATTCCATGTTAGAGCTGGCTCAGGGCAGGAGCAGACACTCCAGAGTTGTTCCATTCCATGTTAGAGCTGGCTCAGGGCCGGAGCAGACACTCCAGAGTTGTTCCATTCCATGTTAGAGCTGGCTCAGGGCAGGAGCAGACACTCCAGAGTTGTTCCATTCCATGTTAGAGCTGGCTCAGGGCAGGAGCAGACACTCCAGGGCTGTTCCATTCCATGTTAGAGCTGGCTCAGGGCAGGAGCAGACACTCCAGAGTTGTTCCATTCCATGTTAGAGCTGGCTCAGGGCAGGAGCAGACACCCCAGGGCTGTTGTACTCCATGGACAGTGGCAGTTTGGTGCTTCTCACTGCCACGGTCCCTGCGAGTGGGAGGTGTGGGCTCCCCTCGGGAGAGGCCCTAAGGCACTGCAGGCTGTGTGTGCCCAGGGCCCCTCGCTGGGAAAACTGATGGACCCTGATGGTTTGAAGTGTCCTGTACAACCTGCTCGGTTCGTGCAAAGTTAATAGTGAGCCTTTCCTCTGGGAGCTGACTGGATGCAAAATACACAACAATAACTTCATGATATCCCTGCCTTCCTCCGTTTCCATCTGTTTTGATTTGGAGACTGGATTTGGGGTTTGTTTGGTGGTTGGTTGTATTTTTTTATTAATTTTCAGAGTTACCTGGAGGGCTCAAAGCTGCTGACTGCAAATTTCACATTTGCAACAAGGCTCAGAGGAGCTGGTTGTTAAAATACCGAGCCAGTGGAGCTCCCTTTATGCTCCTGCAGAGCCATCTTGTTATAATCCAGCTTTTTCTTTTTTGAAATGAAAATATGTAAATATGTGTGTATTTCTCCTCTAAAGGCAACTTCTGAGCCACATTCCTGAGGCATGTGCAGGGGATGTCTCAGGAGTTTAAATAAAGCTGCAGTTTCATTAGCTAATTGCTTAAAGGAACAAAATAAAATAGAAAACGGATTAAAACAGCAAATGAAATATTCCAACTTTTCCTGGTGCTGGTGGGCAGTGGGCAGTGTTTCACTGTGACCAAAACCAACATGGAATGATGGAATATAGTTCAAAATTACTCACAACCGTAGAAAGGATTTGTCTGAAGGACCAAAGTTTGAAGTATTTGCTCTGATCATGTGTAAGGATTGCCTAAAAGGGAAACAGGTTGTTCAGGGCAATATTTGCAGAGTTTATTTCTAGTGGGTGGGCAGGCTTTGGTACCATGGGATAGGCTGGGATCTTACAAATGATCAAGTGGTGTTAAATTACGGAGTCTGACCCTGCAGGTGGGCTCTGAGGGGTTGTTCACACTCAGTGGGGTACGCAGGGAGACTGAAGGGTCCTGAGATTTAAAGCCAGAGCTGGAAACCAGAACTTTCACCTGTAGAAGGAGCCACATCAAATAATACAAATATTGGAAGCCTTAAATGCTGCTGGGAACTCCCAGAGGCATCCCGGAGAGGAAGAGCTTGTTGGGGTAAGGCAGCTGGTGATGCCAGCTGGGAGGGAAGGATTCCTGCCCTGGGCTTGGCATTCCATCCCTCCTGTCCCAGGGAGCTGAGCCCACCCCAGCTGTGTCCCAGCCCCTCAGTCCCACCTGCTCCAAACTGCAGTTTGTACCAAGTCAAGGTTTAAAGCCAATGGAGGATTTAATTTTAATTCCTGTTACGTGTCTTTGTCTGGCCACAGACAGCAAAGCCCTGGGCACAAATCACGGCCATCCCCTGGATCTCCATTCCCTGAATTCCACCTGGTGTAAGGAAAAAGATATAAAGATATTGGAGATCTTGGGCTTTCCCTGTCACTGCTGGAGCCTTCAGGAAAGGTGCCTTCACCTTGGCAATAAATCAGCTGCAGTCAGTGCTTTCTGGAGGCAGTGGCTGTCCCAGTTGTTCTATGGCTCTGTCAAATCCTGGAATAACTCCTTAATTCTGTGTTTACAGCACTGCAGGTCTAGGTGAGGAAATACATATCTGTAAATACAGCTTTCCTTCTTTTCCACGGGCCCCCAGTACATTCTGTTGGTGCTGAAGCCGTTTGTGACAAATGCCAGATATTTATAAATGCTGAGTTACAAATTCCACTGTGAGCCATGTGTGGTTTCCTTGTGTGATCCTAAATAACCATTTTTCCTGAAAAAAATCTATATATTAGTAAAGCTTCGTTCTCTTCAAGTCTCACAAGTGTGATTGTTTATTACATTTAAGGTTGCACTGGGAATTCTAGCAGGAATCTGGGAGGCAGCTCCCAGTGCCAAGCAGGACTGTTCCTTGCTGTGCTTTTTGTTTTCCCCAGCCAGAGGAGTGAATGAACCCCCCAGGTAAACAGGGATTTAACCACTGCAGAACGAGTGAGCCCTGCACCTCGTGTTGCCTTTTTTCATTTCTAATTGACTGCTGCTAAGTGCTGCTGCTGATTGCAGAATTTCCAGTGGAGGATAAACGTTGATATTTGATTAATGAATTTGCACGACGGAGAAGAGCCGGTCCCGGATGAATGAGTGTGGTTGTGGAAATGCTGGGACCACGTGGGCTGGGGTGGCTGAGGGCTGGAACTGCTGGGTTTGGGGTGTGCTGAACGCCCTTTTCCTTTCAGACTGCCAATGCCACCACGCTGAGCTATCTGGTGACGGGGCTGAAGCCAAACACGCTCTACGAGTTCTCGGTGATGGTGACCAAGGGCAGGAGGTCCAGCACCTGGAGCATGACAGCACACGGGACAACCTTTGAATTAGGTACTGCCTGCCTCTGCAGGGCTGGCGTTTCACAGGGAAACCACCAGCTCCTGCTCCTGAAATGGTTCTGCTGATTAACGCTTGCGCGGGGGGGGTCTGGATAATTCAGTCAGAAATCCTGATTAAAAAACAACAACACACTTCAGAATTGCGAGGGATGATTGCAGGAGAATTTACATCAAATTACAGAGAAGTCATGAATAATGTACCGCAGTTCATGGGCAGGAGAGAACAAAGTCTCACAAAAAGCATATGAGCACCAAATACAAAGAAAACACTTTGGCAAATAATAATTAAAATTTGCTGTAAACGTGATGTTAATTGTTACAGAGGGAGAAGGTGCATGAGGCAAATGAAGACAAAAAGGTCACAGTAGGAATTAAGACATCCAAATGAGCCCTGAATTCCTGTTCAGTGCAGAACAGAGGAGGGGTTGTCCCTGCCAGGAGAAACTTGGGCACAGGGAGTGACTGAGAGCCAGGCCCTCTCCCCGACCTGCCCCTCATTATCCTTCTGATCCTGCAGTGCTAAATGAACTTTGGGCAATTAAATTTACTGCTTATTATGCTTAGGTTTCTCTTTAGATGGACTGTGGAGGACACAAAGCCCATCCAAATGAGCCTGGAGTTCTGCTAAATTAAAATACAGCCAAAAAATCGAACGTGCCAAGAATTAGTGAGATCTTCCAGATACTCTAGAACAGAAATTCTCTAATTTATGCTTTAGAAAAAGCAAAGCCAGGATTGAATCTGAACTCTCTGAACTTACTCGGAAGTCCCAGCAAGCTTCAGTTGCTTTTGAACAGATTGTGGTGGTTTTGGGTGGGAATTCCATGATGTGGGGCCAGCTCTGGGCTGGGGCTCCGTTCCCACTGTTCCCAGCCCACATTAAACACTCCATTTGTTATTTTTGCTGACACGTGTTCAGTCCTCAGCCATAACTCTGCACTGACTGCAGGTTCTGTAAAAGTTGCACAAATAAGTTTTTAAAGGGAATTTGACACTCACAAAGGCCCTGAGCAAGGGCACAATGCAGGAGGTCTCAGTGCATTTAAATAGGAAGGGTCAGGTGGAAGTGGTTGGAAGGAATATATGCAAATACGACCCAAAAGCTTGGCAACTAAGGAGAAATTTTTTAAAAAGTAATTTTAAAAAAGGCTAAATATATTTTCTCATAACAGATCTTGTAATTTATGGTACTGGCCAAATTCCTGAGTGAGTAGCTCATTATTTTGGGATACTCCTGAACAGTTGTGTAGGACTTGCACCTAAAAGGAAAATATGGAATTCTGGGCTCTGTGTTGTCTCTGAATTTCTGGTCTCCTATGGGCTCCTGCTGATTTTCTATTTTTGTTTCTTTTGAACCCTGTTTTTACATATTTGGAGCAGTAGTTACCATAACTTTAGGGCTTTGGCTGTCGCTGCTTTCCAGCTGTTCATCACAGGGATAATGGGTGGCCATCCCAGAGGATTTATGGATTGATTTCTAATAGGTCATGTGCATAAAGCTCAGGAAATGCAGAAAGTTCCATGATTGGATAAAATACTCAACTCCAGGTTGATCCCTCAGAAACCTCCTGGATTTCAGGATATGGCACTGCAGGAGTCAGTGCCCTCTGGAGCCACAGCTCTGGGTCAGCCCAGCAGGGATTTCAGTTTTTTGCTGGAGAAGTTTGTGCCATCTCCTGAATTTTCAGCAGGAGAGGCTGATGGGAGAAGGAGAGCTCTCCTTTCCTTTCTTTCCCTCGGTGCTGCTCTCTGGCAACCCAAGGAAACAGCTTGGCCACTTGTGCTCAGCAAATATTTCTGCATTTCAGGCACCTCTGTGGTGCAGACTCCTTCCAGATTTCAAATCATTCTTCAGAAAGTCAGTCAGCAATTACAGCTTTGCCCAGAGATTGTTCTCCAGCAAAACTGCCCCTGGATCCCTGGAGGTGCCCAAGGCCAGGCTGGACAGGGCTTGGAGCAGCCTGGGACAGTGGAAGGTGTCCCTGCCCATGGCAGGGGTGGCGCTGGATGGTTTTTAAAGTCCCTTCCCACCCGAACCGTGCCAGGCTGGTGTAATTCTAAGTTGCTGGGGGTTTACTTTGCTGATTGGGATTTAAGTGGCACATTGGCATTCCCAGGTGTGAGTCCCACCAGAAACCTGAAAGCAGGGAGATGTTTCAGATGGCTGCCTGTATAAAATGTACCTTTCACAAGACTGTGTCGTTTTTCTGATGCCTGAGGAAACCCAGGTGAGAGGTGCCAGGTTTTTGAGGACACCCAGTCCTGGATCCCATGTGGTGCCAGAAGTGCTTTGCCGGGGGGAGCTCCGTGTGGGAAGGAGGAGCTGAGGCTGGACAGCACTGGGCAGTGAGGGAGGAAATCAGTGAGACCCTGCAGGAGGGTGGGGGATTCAGAGCATGATACAGAGAGAATACCCAGCCAGAATTGTGTTCCACATGAATAGAATGCAAATCAGGGCCCTGAGGTGGCTGCTCTCCGGAGGGACGGAGCAGCCCTTGCTGACTGTGGCTCTGTGTTGCAGTGCCCACCTCGCCCCCCAAGGACGTGACGGTGGTGAGCAAGGAGGGCAAGCCCCGCACCATCATCGTCAACTGGCAGCCTCCCTCCGAGGCCAACGGCAAGATCACAGGTGGGCAGGGCACCGCGCGGGGGGCTCGGGGGGCTCCGGGGCTGGGCCCACCAGGGATCATCCCCTGGGAACGTGGCCTGGCCTGCCTTGGCCACGGCTGCTCTGCCAGTCTCTGCAGTAGCTCAGATTCCTTATTTACCTCTGGACCTCGTTCAGATCTAAACTAACTGTGGGGGGAAATGGAAGTGGGACCTGAAATCCAATTGGAAGTTTAAATATCTCCATAACCTTTGCCTGTGTCGTTCCAAAGCAGGCCTCCAGAAATTATCCCTGGTGCCTCTGGTGCATCAGAGTTTATTTAGGAGAGGCCATCCCACTGCTCTTTGTCATCTCCTGTGGCATTTTTGTGTCACAGAACAGACTCCAGGGCAGTTTGTTATTCCCCTGGCAGAACCATTAGGAGTAAACTGTGATTTGCCTTTAACGACATTACTTCCGTGTAGGATAAATCACTTTTCAGAAGTAATAATTACTGATTCCCTCCTGTAATTTCTGTTTGGATTCCTGTTTGAAAGGGCTTTCTGAAATTACCTACTTCAATTTTAATTTGTTTTTACCCCAGGTTTTAAGCTGAAATCAGATTTTCATGGCATGTTGTTTGCAGTGCCTGGTTTTGGGTGTGAG
Source organism: Origma solitaria (assembly GCA_013397895.1). Taxonomy (NCBI): domain Eukaryota; kingdom Metazoa; phylum Chordata; class Aves; order Passeriformes; family Acanthizidae; genus Origma; species Origma solitaria. Next base: position 247,528 of record VZRL01006437.1, on the reverse strand, counting down.
CTCAGAATGAGCCATGGTGCAGAATCAAAGCAGGGACACCAAAGCAGGACTGGAGCCCAGGCTCCGGACAGGAGACTAAAATTAATTAAATCCTTGGGAAAAGGCAGCACAGTGTTTCCTCTCCATGGGAAAGGAGGGCTGGAGACACAGGAGCCTTTGGCTGCCAGAGAGGGGCACAGATGTCACACCAGGGCACACCCGAGGAGGGGACACAGCTACAGAGAGCAGCACTGACCTGCACAGGGTTGGAAAGTTATCTCATTCCAGCCCCAAATCCCCTGGCAGTGAAGGAAACCCTTGGCTGTCTGTGTGTGGAGCAGAACTGTTCAGTATTTATCAGCTTTTGCATGAACAGCAGATAACAGCTTTAAAATGAAATAAAATGGTGATTCGGGGCTAAGTCTGAGTGCGGCAGGCACCAGCTCCCCTTTCCCAGAGCCATCCCCATCTCCATTTTCCAGATCCCATCCCCAGCTCCCCATTCCCATCTCCCATCCCCAGCTCCCCTTTCCCACATCACATCCCCAGCTCCCCTTTCCAGAGCCCAGGCAGTTTTTGGGATGCGGGGCCCGAGTGCCCTCTGGTGGGAGCAGCCCGGGCTGAGGACCCAGCACTAATTAATTACTCATTAACTCCGTGCTGTCAGTGGTGCCAGAATTCCAAGTGGTGATGTCCTTCCATGCCCCCCTGTCCACGGAACGCTCGGCTTTGCAGCTCCAGTCCCCCTGGCTGGGCATGGGATGGGCAGGGAATGCTGACCTGGGCCTGTCCGGCCCCACATGCTCGGGCTTTATTAGGGCTGCTGACTAATTAGGACACTCAGAAATTAATNTATATATATATATATAAAATGTATGTTTACATATATGTTACATATAAAATAAATACTTGAACCTAGATATAAATAATAGATGCAAATATAAAAATAATATATAATGTATACTATGTACAGTGTATCTATTAAATAGAGGTTCAAGTATTTATTTTATGCTGATCTGTGTTTTTTATATTAAAAAGTTACAAAGCTTTTGCTTCATACTGATCTGTGATTTCAGTATATTTTAATAACAACATAAACTCTTCCCATACCTTTTCTCTGGGCTGTGCAGGACAGCATCAGTTTTCTTCAGATTCTTGTTGCCTTTGTCAATATGCTGAAAAATAATGAAAAAATTATAAATACAAGTTGTTTTGCTGTGCATGAGAATGTTTTGCTGTTTTAACGTAGTTTAAAAAATACGATATTAATTCTTCGAAGATGTTTTGATAACGGCAGCTTTCATTTATTTTACATCATTTGGTCGGTGAATCAGTGAAGGGATGGAAGTGACCAATTTGTCCGTGTTCAGAGAACGGTGGTCAGAAATTCTCTCAATATTTTCTTTACTTTTTCTGCTTTACCACCTGCTCTGAGGAGCTCAGATGGAGGGCGGGAGGGCTGGCTGGTGTCTGAATGGGGTCTGAGTGTCTGACAAAGCCCCAGTGGTTTCCCTGGGCAGGAGGAGCATCCCTGTCCTGCTGTGGATGCAGTGTCCCTCTCTCCCTGCAGGGTACATCATCTACTACAGCACGGACGTCAACGCCGAGATCCACGACTGGGTCATCGAGCCCGTGGTGGGCAACCGGCTCACGCACCAGATCCAGGAGCTCACCCTGGACACGCCCTACTTCTTCAAGATCCAGGCCCGCAACTCCAAGGGCATGGGGCCCATGTCCGAGGCCGTGCAGTTCCGCACCCCCAAAGGTACCGTGGCCCCGCGGCGCGTGCGGGGTGAGGCACCTGCAGCGTGGCTGCACGAGAACATTGCCCGTGGGCTCCGTCCTGCATGGAATGAATCCCTGTGGCTGCAGCTCAGCTAATTGGGTTAATTGGCTCTTCCACACACACTGGGGCACTGGGCTTGTTCAGTTGTTACAGACCCGGGGTGGCTGCAGTGAGTCCTGAGTGTCACATCGGCTCACTGGGAATGGGATGGTGCAGTGGGAGCTCGTGGGATACAGCAGGACCCTAATTCAGGAACTGTTGGTAAATGGTAAAATGTGAGAGAGCTTGGGAAAATAAGTCAAGAGTTTATTACCGTAGAATCCTATCACAGAACTGGGTTGGGAGGGAGCTTACAGCCCATCCATGGGCAGGGACACCTCCACCAGCCCAAGCTGCTCCAAGCCCTGTCCAGCCTGGCCTTGGACACTTCTCCATGTGAGTTTTAGTGCTGAGAATCAAGAGCCGTACCCTGTACTGTGGGAAACTTGGAATTCTGTGTCGCTCCTTCAAGCCTTGTGATGTGTCTCTTGTTTTTTCCTCCCTGTGCTTGCCCCACTAAGCTGAGTCCTCAGATAAAATGCCCAATGACCAAGGTAAATGAACAGCCACATTTCTCTTCTCTCCATCCCTCACTGTTCTGCTCTGCTGTCCGTGTGCTGGGACATTTTCTAAGTGGACCAGGATCCTGCTGCTCCTACAGGAATGGGCGAGTTCCTGCTGGGCTCTGACAGGGGCAGAGCTGGAAGTCCTGGGTGTGGGTGGTGGGAATGGGAAGTGATCTCTCTAGAGATGTCCCAGGAGGGCCACGGGGGCTGTGCCAGCGCTGATTCCTGCTGTGGAATGGCTTTGGATGCAGAGGTGCCCCATCCAGCCCTGCCCACGTGCGAGGGGGTGGAAGATCAAAGGGATTCTGAGGAGCACAAGTGCTGCTTGTGAGGATTCATTCCATGCTGAGGGCAGGGAAGCCCTGGAAAGGTCTGTGCAGGAGAGATTCTGCCTGTCAGCTCATTTGGAGCCCAGACTCTCCTGGGGAGTCTGGCACTGGCTCCTAAAAGCCTTAAGGTTTTGAAATGTTTGCTTGAAAAATGGGAGCTTTGAGTTTCCTACATTAAATTAGAAGGTGGATGTCCCAGGGCTCTTCTTGCTTTCTTTCAAATAACCTCCAAGCCCCATAAAACGGGGCAGAATTAGTCTGAAGGGATGAGTTAAAGAGGCCATTGGCAAACAGCTTAGCTATGCAATTAAAGAGATCCTAAAGGGGCTCTGAGAGAGCTGCTCCTCGATTGGCTCCTCATGCTGGTGCTGGAGTAATTCATTAAATGTGCTTTTCCTCTGAGCCAGGCAGTGCTGGGAGCAGAGGCACTTTGGGAGGTGTTTGATGCCCAGCCCCGTGTGCAGAGCTGGGGCTGAGGTCTGGGCTGTCTGGGGAGCAGATGCTCCCAGGGGAAGCTCCAGCATCCCTGTCCTGCAGCGGGAGGGAATCAGGGAAGGCTACAAGGTTTTGGGTAAAAGTTGCTGTTTTCTGTTCCAGCCCTGTTTTAGCCACTGTTACATCCTAAAGTAACATGTTCTCTCAGTAATGATCAATTTTTGTCCCATCCCATTATGTCTAAATCATAAAAGTGCGGAGTTTTGTTTGGGAATTCCTGTAAGAACACTGGGAGGTTTGCAATCCTGGCAGTAGCTGAAATGTGAAGGGGGAAGGCAGAGGGAGTGCAGGAGAGGAGCAGCACTGAGCTGCCGAACTGGGACCTGCAGGAAAGGGCCAGCAAGTTATCCAGAACTAAATGGGATTGATCTCTGCCCTTAATGGTTCTTTTTCTCCCTATTCTTTTTTCAATGTTTTCCTTCTGAACTCAGCACATGGTTGTGTTTTCCCACACCCTCCTGGAGCACAGAGAGCTCAGGGCCGCTGCTCTCAGGCCTCAGGGGTGGCACTGCCCTCATCCTAAAGCAAAGATGAAGGTCTCTGATCAATTAAACCCACCCTGAAGTCACCCAAAGTTCAGTCTCTTGTCCCATGGGTATATTGTACCATAGAGGTTCACAGGCTGAATGCAAAACAATTCCAAGCAAATGCTGTCTTAAACTCTTCCTTAAAATAGGTTGCTCTGCATGAGAGATGGGGCTCCCTGGAATTTGAAGGTTTAAATTGTTGATCTCTGGGTTTAGGAATTGGATCCTGAGAAGCACCTTGGTTGGGTGCCTAAATTTCATCCCAAATTTACCAGGGGGGACATGGGTTCCATGAGGATCATTGTGCATTGTCTCTCTTACCTCCCCCTGATTTTGTGTCCCCTGCTGACCCCAGGGCAGTTATTCCCTTTTCTTCCATGGTGCTATTCAGGATACTGAGCTGCACTTGGCCAAGCACAGGTCCTTGCAGAATGCATTACAAATGTTCCTCGTGAATAATTCGCATTGTTATCAGTTAATTTGTTGTTAATCTTGTTAATAGGTGCCACATGGCTTTTTTGTGGTGCTGTTTTAACAAAGCATTGCACAGCACTCTGTCAGGTGCTTTCTGGAAGCCTAAATGCAGTAGATTTTATGTATCTCATTATATATCTGCATAGTTACTGTTACCAGCCGCATTTGTGGGCTGACATTTAGTTTTGTTGAAAATACCTGTTTTCCATAAAACAGAAAGATGGATACAAGGTGTGTGCCATCTCCTCTCCATCCCCTTTTCTCTCACCTCACCTGCCTTAGGGCTCCTCTGCTACACCAGAAATGCTCAGGGGGTCTGATTGTTCTCCTAAATAATGCTGGGTGTTCAGATTGCCCCTCCTGTCTCAGCTCCTCTGCCTGGAGATCCAGCAGCTCCTCAGGGCCGGGCTCAGGGATCCAGAGAGTCCCTGTGGGGCTTTCGCACCTTCCCGGGGCAGACACAAACCATGGAACAGCAGCTGTTCCAAAGGCTGTCTCAGCCTGTCCCTGCTGCAGGATGAGCAGTTCCCACAGAGGAGCCAGGGCCAGTGTCCCCTGCAGCCTGGCAGCTCCGTGGCTGTTCCGTGTCCATTTGTCCTGCAGTGTGTCCTTTCCTCACTGCGGGCTGCAGCTCCTCTCTGCACACACACGGTGTTCTCCTTGTTCCCCCCAGCTTTAATCCCTGTCCCTGCCTGATTTGCTATTTGTCTTTATTTCAGTCAGTAATTCACAGGCCCTAACCATTTCCATTTGTTACACATCCTTTAACACTTATTACTTCTAGATTAAGGGGATTTTTTAACTGAAAAAATCCTCCTGGCTGTGAAACTGCCACATTACCTGACTTTTTGGAGGGTTTTTTTCTGTAGAACAGTGTGCAAATTTTCAAACTATTCCGAGGGTTTCTGAGATCTGAGGAATATTGTTCTTTGCTCCATTGCTGAATGTTTCCCCTACTCCAGTATTTTTCTCCTTAATTTTGCATTAGTACATTCTAATGAAAACACAGAGTGAAAGGACCAGGTTTGGATGTAACTATTTAATTGTTTCCTCAGGTTTCATCAAAACCATTTCTGTGCTGCCTTGTTGGCACTTGTGGTGCACAGGAGAGCACGGGGAGGAGCTGAAAGCAGGTTTTTGTGGATAGGCAGGGTCTTAATATTACATTTAACTGTGCTTTGGATCCTCCACCCATTTCCAGTGCCCCCCACCTGCTGGAATTGGGTGTTTGGAAAAGAAGCCTGGATAATTCCTGTGCCAGGGTGAGGAACTGTCAGTACAGGTGTGGCAAAGCCGTTTGCCTCAACATGTCCCCGTGCCATTCTGCAAATGGGCTTTATTAGCACTTAAAAATGAAATTAGGAGAGGCTCCTGAGCTTAATGAGGAAAATAATACCTGAGAAAGTGTTAAAGGGCTCCTTTGGAGAAGAGGTTCTTTCCTTGGAGGAACAGGTGCTGTGCAAAGCTGTAGGAAGACAGAAAAGGAGGGGGAGAGCTGCTCCTGGGGGCTCGGGGAAGTTCTGGAGGAAGACTCAGAGATGCTGAACTGTGCCTGTATGAGTGTGTAAAATTGCACTGTCCCACCTTTGCAGCCTCGGGCTCTGCCGGCAAGGGGAGCCGCCCCGTGGATTTGGGACCAGACTACAAACCCCCTCTGGGAGGTGAGTGTGGGCCACAGCTGCCCCGTGGCCACGGGTTTGGCTCTGCTTTGGTGTCACCCAGGGAGGAATCCAGCAGCATTCCAGAGCTTCTGCTGCCTGGGGTGATCCCTGTTCCCACTCAGGAAATCCCATCTCACTCCTGCCGTGGTGTCCCTGCTGCTGCTGAGCCATCGCAGCATGGTTCTAGATGGTTCCATGACCAGATCTGCTCCCAGCACGGCCATCAGTGGCTGCTGCAGTGGGAAATCTGTTCTGTGGGGGCAGATGAGGAAGGAGAAGCCTCCTCTGGCTCCTCCTGGTCAGTGCTGGGTGTTGGGATGCCCTGTCCTCAGGGAATGCTCCCTAGTGTTGGATAAAGGGTTTCCTTCGGAGCCAGCTGAGCCCTGGAGGATCCTGATCCAACTCCAGTGGGGTTTGGCTCCAAGGGAGCTGCAGGGTTAGCAGGATCCCACACTGACTCTGCTCAGAACCGTGAGTTTTTGGTGATAACTGAGGAAGCTGCACTTAAATTTTGACAGACTTAGTAGGAAAAGGACCTATAAATCAACATCCTGATGAACAGTTGTACAGAAACAGCTGGCAAATGCCAAGGAAATAAAGGCTCCCACGAGATCCATCCCCTCCTGCTGACCTGCAGCATTCCAGGTGTCTCTGGTGGGCACTGCTGGCTTTTCCTGTGTAACAAATGCCCTTTTCTGCCTTCCCCACCCTCGCAGGCAGTAACAGCCCCCACGGCAGCCCCACATCGCCCCTGGACAGCAACATGCTGCTGGTGATCATCGTGTCCGTGGGTGTCATCACCATCGTCATCGTCGTCGTCGTCGCCGTCTTCTGCACGCGCCGCACCACGTCCCACCAGAAAAAGTAACGGGGCTGGGGGCCTGGGCCTGCCTGGCTGCATTAATCCTGTTATTCCATCTTTTAGGCTGCTTTAGAGTTTATTCCTTACAAATCCTGTAGGTGCTGCTGCTGCTCCTCTGGTTTCCCTGTTGGTATCCCAGAGTTCCTAACCCTCAGGAGTTCACACACAAACCGGGGCAGTGCTTTCAGGTGCACCTGCACTTGCCCCTCTCTGTTGTCTAAAAGTTCCCAAACTGGAGCCAATCCATATGTTGGGAGCTGGAAGAGCCCAAGAGCTCGGGCAGCTGCTCACTCCTGCATGCGTGGGCTCAGTGCTGAGGCTGGGCTTGACAGTATCCAGTTTTTAGTAGGATTCCAGGAGTGGAATCTGGATGTGGTGCTGGATTCCTTAGAAAAGTGCTGCAAAATCCCAAATCCTGTGTTTGTGTCTGAATTCTTCCCTCATTTAGAGCATCTGCATTCATCCTGCAGCAGTGCTGCTCCCAGTCGTGGGCTCCTGGAGGTTCTCTCTGCTTGTTCTTTGAACAACGAGAGCTGTGCTTTTGGTTTGAAAAGATGCTGTTACACAAAACAGGTTTTTAAGGAAGTGCCTTAAAGCCAGGCTAGGAAGATCATCTGCTCCTGCTCTGCTGCAGCAGGACTGTCCTGCAGAGCTGCAGGAGAGGGAGCAGGGCTGTGGGAGTGCCAGGAGATGTGTTTTGTTTCCAAAGCGGAAATAACCCTGTGAAATCTCAATTTCTGAGTGTCCCAGCCAGGGAATAACCTGATCCCTGTCACTCATGGGCTCCAGTGGGAGCAGGATGTGGGAGTGACCCGTGATGGCTCTGTCAGTGACATTTATCCGTGTCTGAGCCATTCCCGGGCACTCTGCTTGCAAAGGGACCCCTCTTCCAGCTTTGCCAAAGTGAGGAGTGAGCGTGGAGGGAGTGCTGGAATCTGCACTTCCCTTTCCCAGAATTCTGCCATCCCAAATCTCTGCCTCACCACGGTTTGCTGCTGCTGCTCAGCAGGATGGGAACCTCCCCAGTTCCTGAGTTTCCTCCCCAGCCTGAGCGGGGCTGGAAGGAGTGTTCTGTCGTTAATCCTGGGTTCCCATCCTGTTGGGATCATTGGCTGTCTGCAGCTCCTCCAGCTGCTGCTGGGGCTTGGTGCACCCGGGATATGGGCACAGCATTGGAATAATCCCTTAATGACGAGAATTTCTGCACATTTAATTTTTGCTGATGAAGGCTGGGGCTGCAGAGCCAGGGCTGCACGTGGGGTACCATCGGAGACAAATTCCATGGCATTGGAGTTCAGGATTTGAGGTATCTGTGGGACTTGTATGCGAAATTCAGAGCTCCCTGCCCAGTGGGATGTCCGTGGGTGTCATCATGTGGGATCTGAGGGGAATCACAGGGAAAAGTCACCTTTTCCAACAAGTGAAGAACATCTCCTCTGCTGTCCTTCCCAGGAAAAGAGCCGCCTGCAAATCCGTGAACGGCTCCCACAAGTACAAAGGGAACTCCAAAGATGTCAAACCCCCGGACCTTTGGATCCATCACGAGAGGCTGGAGCTCAAACCCATTGATAAATCCCCAGATCCCAACCCAATCATGACAGACACCCCGATCCCTCGCAACTCGCAGGACATCACCCCGGTGGATAATTCCATGGACAGCAACATCCATCAGAGGCGCAATTCCTACAGAGGTGAGCGAGCATGGGGAGTGAAACACATTTACTGTGCCTTGTGAAATCACTTTATTGAGAGATGACTTAGTTACTCTTTTTTGCTGTTATTTTCCAAGTAGTGAATTGGGTTTGTTCCTGATGTCTGACACTCTGAAAAGGTTGGATCACATGTTGCAGTGAGGAAATGGAGAATCCAAGAGTTAAATCATTACTTTCTCTTGGTAAATACTCATTAGTAATGGGAAGATCATCTCACTTCATATCAAACCCTTGGAGTTGTGTCTGACCTTGCAGCCCAGAGCTGAACCACTGCCAGAGGTTTGCACTGGGGCCAGTGCCCAAAACTCTTCAGGCTCACTGTCCTGGCCCCAGCTCCCAGCGAAGGGAAAAAGGGCTGTTTTTATCAGTGGTGACTCCAGACCTGCCTGCGAGCAGGAGCAAGGAGAGGAGTGTTGCAGTGCTGGTGTGGTTCCCCAGGAGCCTGGCTCAGAGGGAATAACCTGGCTGTTCTCCCCCAGGACACGAGTCCGAGGACAGCATGTCCACGCTGGCGGGAAGAAGGGGCATGAGGCCCAAGATGATGATGCCTTTTGACTCTCAGCCACCTCAGCGTAAGTGAACACCCCCACTGCTGCTGGAGCTGGGAGCAGCCCCTCCCTGCTCCCCAGAAATCCTGTCCTGGGCAGCAGGATCAGCTCAGGGGAGGCTCCTGAGCCCCCCCTGGCCATGGCAGGGGGACCAGGAGTGGCTATGCTGGGGCGAGGGCATGTCCAGCTCTGTCCATCCCAGTCTGGGCTCTCCAGGGACACCCCGCAGGCCTGGCTGCTTCTTGGAGCTCTGCTGGTGTCCAGCTGTTCATTGGGGCTGGAGAGAGCTGGAATCTCTGTCAGGTTCCTCTGTTGACTTTGCCCTCCCAGCCCAAGCGGTCACACCTTTGCAGCCTCTTCACAAGGCTCCATCCCCTTAATCTCTGCAGTTGCTGCACTCAGAGCCTTCTCTGACTTCACTCTGAGCTCGAGCCCTCTTTGCCCTGGGATCCTTCTCTGATACCAGAATCATCACGCCTATTATCATTATTATGAAATATTTTAAGAATTAAACACTATATCTAATTTTCCAGTGACTCCAGGATGGAAAGGGACTTGGCTAAACCTCTGAGCACGCAGACCAAAGCCCTGTGTGAGAACACAGTGTGCAGCTCAGGAGTTACTGTGCAGGGACAGACCTGGGGGGCAAAATCCCCCTGAGCTCCCCTGGGCTGAGCTTCAGCCGTCCCTGAGCTCTGGGGTCGTGTTCCACCTGTGGCTGCCACACCTCCCGTGTTTACTGGAATTTCTGTAGAGCAGTCCATTACATTCCCACTTCCTTTTGCCTTAATCAAAAACCGAACTGAGGGCTTGGTGTTCTTGATCTCTGCCTACTTTTTCAAGTGTCCTGAGGCCCCGACTGCTCAGTTTGTGAATGTTCTTGTTCTACAGCCTTTGTGTGTTTGCAAAGCTGAGTGGAAGCTCACCCTCACCTTTCCCAGTGAGCCCCACCAGGGCCATTTGGTGTGTCCCACTCTGGGCCTGCATGACCTTCCATGGCTTTCTTCCACCCACTGCAGCCTTCAGATGGAGTTTTTATTTACTTACCTGTTCAGTACTGAATTATGATGATCCACTCTGTGCCATTTTAGTCTGATTTGCACTAATTTTTTGTACCTAGTTATTTCCTTTAACTGCTGGAACACAGGAATTCTGGAGGGATATTGGGAAGCAAAGGGCTGTTTCTATTTTAAAGCACCACATTTCCTCTTTATGAATACACTGGATATGGATAATAGATCTGTATTCCCTTCATTCTTCATCTGCACTTTTCCTTGGAATCAAGCAATGCATTAAGAGCTGGGGGCACAGTTTTTGGAGCTGTAATTGGGTGGTGTTTTGTCCTAAGCATGTCCAAGGTGTGACAAGCCAGGAGTTGAAGCTGGGCTGTAAATCAGGCAGGGAGCAGGGAGGGGTGTCCCCAGGCTGTCCTGTGTGCGTGTTAAGTGTTTCTCTGTCTTGTGTTCATCCACAGCCGTGATTAGTGCTCATCCCATCCATTCCCTCGACCCCCCTCACCACCATTTCCACTCCGGCAGCCTCGCCTCTCCAACCCGCAGCTTCCTGCACCACCAGCTCAGCCCGTGGCCCCTGGGCTCTGCCATGTCCCATTCGGACAGGGCCGACTCCACAGGTGAGAGATGAACCCTCAGGGAGGTGGTGCTGTGTGAACAGTGAGGGGAACACCTGCACATCGGAGCCTGAGCTCGGTCAGTCTGCACTGCGGGGCTCCCCAAGGGGTGGGGGCAGTGCAGACAGAGCCCTGGACAGGCGGGGTCGGGTATTGATCCTTGACATCCGTGATGGTGTCCTTGGAAAATGTTTTATACACAGCTCCAAACTGGGGACTCCTCCTGCTAAAGCCTCCAGCCCTGGAGTCCAAAACATCAGATTAAATCTGAGCCTCTGCATGGGATGACTTTGCCCCTAATTAATACAATTTGAAACCAAGAGGAGAGGAAAGTCCAGGCTTGGATACCGAGAATGGGGGCACACAGAGAATGGGGTGATGTCTGTGCAGCACTTGCAGGCTCGATCATTGGCGTAGTTCTGGAGAGCACCAAAGTCTCCAGTGCTCAGAAAAATTCCAAGCAGTGGTTGGTGTTGCTGAATGTGCATGTGAATGTTGAGATGAAGTGAACTCTGAGCTTCTCTGCTGTAAGGTCAGCACTTTAAGGTGTCACAGCCAGAAGTGTTGTTTCCTTATGAAAACAATTCCTGAGGCTGCAAGGTACATTCCAACCCAAACCATTCCATGATTCTCAGTAGATGGATTTTGAGTGCAGCTCCTCTGTGACCACCCCAGTGCGGTGTGCCTCAGGTGTTCCTGCTTAAAAATGCCAATACCAGGAGGTGCTCTGGGGTAGAAGGAGGCTGCAGATCTGTGTCCTGTGCCGTTTGTGTGAGGATTTGAACTGGAGCTGTTCCAGTGCAAAATGTTGCTGGAGGTGGAATTCCCAGCTCCTCCTGCTGCCAGACAGCCGCTGCTCACCCCGAGCAGGCCGTGGGGATTCCCTGCGCGGGCACGGTGCCCTCGGAGGAGGTGACACGGTGCACTCTGAGGAGGTGACACAGTGCACTCTGAGGAGGTGACACAGTGCCCCCGGAGGAGGTGACACGGTGCCCTCTAAGGTGGTGACACGGTGCCCTCAGAGGAGGTGGCACGGTGCCCTCGGAGGAGGTGACACGGTGCCCTCAGAGGAGGTGGCACGGTGCCCTCAGAGGAGGTGGCACGGTGCCCCCGGAGGAGGTGACACGGTGCCCTCAGAGGAGGTGGCACGGTGCCCTCAGAGGAGGTGGCACGGTGCCCTCGGAGGAGGTGACACGGTGCCCTCAGAGGAGGTGGCACGGTGCCCTCAGAGGAGGTGGCACGGTGCCCCCGGAGGAGGTGACACGGTGCCCTCAGAGGAGGTGGCACGGTGCCCCCGGAGGAGGTGGCACGGTGCCCCCCGAGGAGGTGACACGGTGCCCTCTGAGGAGGTGACACGGTGCCCTCAGAGGAGGTGGCACGGTGCCCCCGGAGGAGGTGGCACGGTGCCCCCCGAGGAGGTGACACGGTGCCCTCTGAGGAGGTGACACGGTGCCCTCAGAGGAGGTGGCACGGTGCCCCCGGAGGAGGTGGCACGGTGCCCCCCGAGGAGGTGACACGGTGCCCTCTGAGGAGGTGACACGGTGCCCTCAGAGGAGGTGGCACGGTGCCCCCGGAGGAGGTGGCACGGTGCCCCCCGAGGAGGTGACACGGTGCCCTCTGAGGAGGTGACACGGTGCCCTCAGAGGAGGTGGCACGGTGCCCCCGGAGGAGGTGGCACGGTGCCCCCCGAGGAGGTGACACGGTGCCCTCTGAGGAGGTGACACGGTGCCCTCAGAGGAGGTGGCACGGTGCCCCCGGAGGAGGTGGCACGGTGCCCCCCGAGGAGGTGACACGGTGCCCTCTGAGGAGGTGACACGGTGCCCTCAGAGGAGGTGGCACGGTGTCCCCGGAGGAGGTGCCGCTCGCAGCGCCCGTTCCGTGGGCAATGAGCGTGGTGCTGTTTGTGTTGCAGAGTCGGTGCGGAACACGCCCAGCACGGACACGATGCCGGCGGCCTCAGCCACGGCCGGCGCGGAGCTGTCGGAGCCCGAGGGGCCCTTCCTGCCCCCTGAGGAGGAGCCCCAGGGCCCCCCCACGGCCCACGTGCGCCCCTCGCACCCCCTCAAGAGCTTTGCTGTGCCCGCCGTGCCCCCCGCCGGGGGTCCCTTCGACCCCGCCCTGCCCAGCACGCCCCTGCTGACACAGCAAGGTGAGGTGGGAGCCGCGATTGCGGGGACAAGGGACGTGGGGCTGGGTGTCAGAGGGGACATGGCAGAGCCTGGGGTGGGTTTTGTTGATGTCATTTTCTGTGCATGGATAAGAGAAAATCCAAATCCAACACTCCGTAATCCGAGTGTTCCTTTTCTCCTGACAGAATCCTTTTCCTTCATGCAATCATCCCAGGCTGCTTTGGGTGGGGGGGAGCATTCAAGCCCATCCAGTGCCACCCCTGCCATGGGCAGGGACACCTCCCACTGTCCCAGGCTGCTCCAAGTCCTGTCCAGCCTGGCCTTGGGCACTGCCAGGGATCCAGGGGCAGCCACAGCTGCTCGGGGCAGTGCCAGGGCCTGCCCACCCTCCCAGGGAGGAATGACTCCCCAGTATCCCATTGACCCCGGCAGTGGGAAGCCATTCCCTGTGTCCTTACTCTGCTCCTTCCCGGAGCTCCTTGGGCAGGCAGCAGGTGCCCCCCGGTGCCCGAGGCTGAGCCTGCCCCACCCCTTTGCAGCTCCGGGGCACCCCATGCACGCGGTGAAGACGGCGTCCATCGGCACCTTGGGCAGGAGCCGGCCCCCCATGCCCGTGGTGGTGCCCAGCGCCCCCGAGGTGCAGGAGACCACGCGGATGCTGGAGGACTCGGAGAGCGTAGGTACCACCCTGCCCGGGCTGGGCAGGGCCCCCACCAGGGCTGGGCTGGGCCCCACCAGGGCTTGGGGGAATTCTGCACTGACACCTTCCCAGGCACAGGGAATGGGGCTCAGAGGGAATTCTGCACTGACACCTTCCCAGGCTCTGGGTTTCACCAGCTCCACTGCCTGTGAATCTGGATCAAAAATGCAGGGGAAAAACCTTCTCCAGGGAGGATCCTGCTGGAGGCCTGCAGCTTCCCGAGCTGCTACACGGCACTCCCAGGGTCATTCCCGAGCTGCTGCACAGCGCTCCCAGGGTCACTGCACAGAGAGCATTTGGCATTAATGCCAAACCATCATCCCAAATATGTTTGTAGCTTCTCAAGGGAAGGTTTCCTTACCTTTCGGAAAGGTGCAGCTGACTGCTGGGCTGCTTTGGGAGCAGATTTTAAGGAATGTTCTGGGTGTGAGGCACTGAAGGCTTTCCTTTCCAATTGCAAGCCAAGGAGTTGCTGCAGTGGCTGTTGTATCACTGCTTATTTGGAATTTATTTTTCTTTTTTTCTTCATTGTCCTTTTCTTCTGTCATGTGTTTTTTTACTCTCCCGATTTTATTTCTGTATCTGCTGGTCTGGAAACTTGATCTGGTGCCTTTTGTCCTTCTGTCATTCCTGCTTTATTCATTTTGCTGGGTCAGTACCAAACCCATATTCCTCAACAAATCTGCAATATTTAAACAGAGCCATTAATAAATTTTTTCATTAATGAATTAGTGCAAGGTAGAGTCAGCACAAAAACCTGGTTAAATTAAATTACTGGTTCAACCAGGAGTCTTGAAATGTAAATTACTAGTTGAATTATGGGGTTTAGGGTTGGGTAGTATTTGAATTAATTCTGTTTTTTTATGAGAATCTGAGTTTACTTCCAGCTGCTGCTGTTTATCCTTGGCAGTAGTTGGCAGATAATGTGTTGGATGCACATTTATATTATATTTTATATACACATATACTTTATTATATTATTGTGTAGGACTGAGGTGACTTTTCTGGTCCAGTTTGGTAAACTGGAAGTTCTTTGCTGTTGAAATGAAGGAGGAGGTTTGTGTGGAGGAGCAAAGCAAAGGAGAGCAGGTCAGGGCTGGGAACTGCTCTCAGCTGGGAAGGAGTTGGTCAGGAAAGGTTTGGAGAGGAGCCAGGCTGTGGTGACAGAAAGCAGACAGCTGAGCCTAAAAATGTGGGGTTTAGCAACCACCCTGATCCCAAAGGAGCTCTGTTGAAGGGATCCCTTCACCCTTTTTCCCGTTAAGCTGGCAAGGTTCTTCTCAACTTCGGCTTTGGTTCAAGGCAGGGGTTGGGAAGGGAAACAGGGCAGGTGCTCTGGGGGCCCAGTGCAGCTCTGAGCCACAGCTGCCCAAAGAGCTGCCCTTGGCACGGAGGGGCCTCTCACCTGCCAGCTTTGTGGAGTGGTCCACAAGTGCATTTGTGCTCATTGCCAGCTTGGGGTCAGGAGCTGCCCCTCTGAGTGCCCATTCCTGCTCTGTCCCTGTCCAGGGGCCATCCCCGAGTGAGCCTTTCCTGCCCCTGCCCCACTGAGTGCCCATTCCCTGTCCAAGGGCCATCCCAGCTCCCTGAGTGAGCCTTTCCCTCTCGGCAGAGCTACGAGCCGGACGAGCTGACCAAAGAAATGGCCCACCTGGAAGGACTCATGAAGGACCTCAATGCCATCACCACGGCGTGACCGCCCGGACGTGATCCCAACCGCACCGCCAGTCTCGGACTCAGCCTTGGAACACAAGGAATTGTACAGAGGAAAAACTAAAGGAAAAAAAAGAAAAAGAGGAAAAAAAAAAAAAGCAGAAAGAGGGACAGCACATGAGAGCAATGGAGGGAGGAGGAGAGGAAGCAGCCAGGGGTGACCACAGTGTCACCCATTGTCCTGCAGGAGCCACGTGGGATTCCAGCAGAGCCCGGGCAGGATGGGCCCGACAGCTGGGCTGGGGAAAGCCCAGCAGGACAAAAGCAACGCGAAGTGGACTCGCCGTTAAGTTTTTTTCTGGTCAGGTTTTGTCTCAGTGGTGTGATTGCCCTGCCTTTTCAGTGTTGGACATTGGCATTTATGTACAATTTTATTTGTGTTTTTATTTTATCTTTTTTTATAAAAAGGAAAAAAAATATTGTAATAAAAAAAAAGGGGAGAAACTTGTTTTCCACAGCCTAGGCTGAGGTTTGACTGCTTGTTCTATTGTGTATGAAAATTCATTGCCAGTGTGGGTTGTTCTGTTTTGTTTTTTATTCTGCGTATAATTACGTCCCCTTCTGGCAGTTAATCCATGGCCTTTTGGGATGCTGCACTGCTCTTTGTAAGCTTTTTTTATTATTTTTATATTATAATTATTAAAAGCCTGACTTTCTCCTCTCATCACTGTGAGATTCCCGGTCTGTTTGAGTTGAGGTGTAATTGGAGAGCCTTGTTTGTCGCTTTTTGTGCAGTTTCAATATTTTGAGTGGGGGGAGAAGTAGCTGGGGAAGGGGAGGGGATGCAGGGGAGGGTTCATTCCTGGTGTTTTCCTGTCCTTTTCCAGGGGCTGGGAAGGCTGAGGAGCACAGGAACACCTTCGGCTGTGCTGTGTCTCTCAGAGCGCAGGGAGAGGCTGCTTCAGGAGCAGTCAATCCCTCCTGGAAATTGGGGTTCCTCCTGTCCGGGTGGCCCTGCAGGAAGCTTCTTTTGGCAGCTGTGGTGGAGGTGTTGGTTTAAATCTGGGGCAGGAGCCTTGGAAGTGCAGGGGAGAGCTCTGCAGGGCTCCGAGCTTTGGGATCTTCCCATTCCCAGCAGCAGATCCTGCCTGGAGAGGGTCCTGCAGCAGCTCTGTGCCAGCCCAGCCGGGGAATCCTGCCCTGAAGGGTTCCTCACACACAGAACGAGGCAAAAAGGTATTTTTTTACACTTTGGAACCCGTGTGAGAAGCAAAGCAGTATTGGTGCCTCGGGTGCTACTCACAGACCTGGCTGGAAAGGGAGGAGAGGGAACAGGAATTGTCCTTCTCTCTTTGTAGGGTTGCCTGGCTCTGTCCTTCTCTGCATAGAAAAAGGATTGGAATTCAGTAAAATGAGTGAAAAGTGAGAAACCCCAACCCCAGCTGCCAATGAACTCCTGTGCAATTTCACTTCTGGGATAAAAGGAACCTCCAACTTCCTGACAGTTCGGGCGCTGGGATTTGGGGTGTGGAAAGCTCAGGCCCCTCTGTGCCTTTGCCAGGGGGAAATGCTGTGATTTCCACTGAAATGGCAAAAAGAGCTTAGCTTCCTCCACTTCCCATTACCTGCGGAACTGGAGCTCCCAGTCCTGCACTGGGAGAAGGGAGAGCCGCGGAGCCCTGGGGAGCAGCAGGGATTTGGGGTGGGGGCACTTCCTTTCCTTTCCTGGACTCGGGGTTGTCATTTCTGGGCCATTTCCTGCATTTATTTATTATTGGAGGGAGGGGAGGGAATTGGATAAATCGGAGCACCGTGGGCCACCTGGATAATTAACATTTGGACTTTTAATCAGCACAATTCAGGGCAAAATAAGCTATGGAGTCTGTATTTAAAGAATCAAATCCACCCCCTGGCCTGAAAGGAGGGTGTGGACCTTTTCCTTTGCCTATTTTTTACCTATACCCAAAGAAATGCCGTCCTACCCACACAGTATTCCCAGCTGGGGGCCTTTGTGAATATTCCTGATGTAGAACACCATGAATGTTAATATTGTCATTGAATTTGGGAAGGGGGAATATTTTTAATGATTAAAACAACTGTTCAAAGTTGGTTTTTTAAGGTTAAACTGAGAAAAAAACATTTATTCAATTCAGTGTACAATCTGTATTGCACTTTTTCACATTTTAATGCTACGTTTTCTTCCATATCGTGTGATTTTCCCTTTGGGACATTGTGTATCCTCGTAGTGTCATGGTCCAGCTGTGCAGTGACAGCTTCCCTCAGACTTTTGGGGAAAAGGAACAAACCAAACCTGTACATTGTTTTATGATTCTCATGTAGAAAAATTTCAAGGACTGCTGTAGATGTCGACCTTTCTGTACAATTTTTTTGCTTTTCTGTAGTATTTGCTGTATCCTCTATGGCTTTTTTTAATAACTTCATGTTTATTATTTTGTATTGGGCATCCAATACACTTTTTTTAATCCAGTCAACTCCTGGGCTGCTTGGAGAGTTTGTTTATTTATTCCTGCTCAGTACAGTGACCAGATTTGGAGTTTTACTTGCCCTTTTTTTGGCTGTGGGTTGTGTTCGGTTGCATTCTCCAAAGAAAAAAGAGGAAAACTGTTCTCCCTCCCTCAGGCTTTGTGCAGACCCTGACCGTGGAACATCTTCTGTCTCCCTTTGTTTCCAAGCTCCGTAGTAAAAATGCCACCTCTGAATGAGCAAGCAGAGAACGAAGGGGTTCAAATCAGTGAAAATGCAATTAATAGCCTTACTAAACAGGGAAATCATGGGAAAATGGAAAAAAAAACCACCGTAATGACGGGATGCTGCAGTTTGTGTATCCAGGGTTTGAAGGGCAGGAATTGATGCCCTTGCTGCCCCTGCCCCAGCTGGTTCCAGGCTCGGTTCCACCCCCGAGGCTCTCCCTGCTCCTCAGCCCCTGCCCGGCCGTGTCCAAATCCACCTCCTGTGCCACCCCTCAGCCCTCCTGTCCCCTCGGCCACGGTGCCCTCCCAGCCCCGGGCTGGGAATGGCCCTGGGATTCTCCTGGAGCGGGGCAGGAGTGGGGAGCCTTTCCTGTGTCCCGGGGAGAGCAGAGAAAGCCCTGCCCGGGACTGCCCGAGCTCCGTCCTGAGCCTGGGGCCGCTGCCCGGGGCAGCAGCTGAGCTTTCCCAGCCCAAAGCAGTCCGGGGTTCATTCACACCGAGTCCCTGGGGTGGGAAAAGAGCTCCCAGACCATCGAGTCCAGCCTGTGCCCGATCCCCACTGTGTCACCTGCCCAGAGCCCTGAGTGCCACAGCCAGAAGCTCCTTGGACACCTGCAGGGATGGCACTCCAAACCTCCCTGGGCAGCCCCTGCCAGTGTGTGACCTCCCTTTCCATGGAGAAATTCCTGCTGGTGTCCACCCTGAGCCTCCCCTGGCCCAGCCTGAGGCCGTTCCCTCTCCTCCTGTCGCTGTTCCCTCGGAGGAGATCCCAAATCCCCCCGGCTGTCCCCTCCTGTCAGGAGCTGTGCAGAGCCACAAGGTCCCCCTGAGCCCCTTTTCTCCAGGCTGAGCTCCCCCCGCTGCAGGCTCTGGGGCACAGCGAGCGCTCCCCGGGCACGGCAGAGCCCTGGGCCGTGCGGCTGTGCCCGGGGACAGCAGATGGCAGCGGTGCCTCTCTGCTGAGCTCCTGCAGGGCATGGGGACCCACGTTCGTGCTGCTGCTTCCGAGGGGCAGCTCAGGGAGAGCCCCGGCTGGCAATCCCAGATTTCCTATGGAAGCTGTGGCTCCCACCCCAGGGCCAAGGGTTGCCTCAAACCTCTGCAATAAATCGGTGCAGCCCTTGCAGGCTTTTCCCAGTGAGAACAGCTGCCCACACCACCTGAACTGAGACTGGATTTAAACCGAGTCACCTTCAGCTCAACAGAAGTGTTCCTGCAGCAGCTCGGGGTGATTTAACTCCACAGCCTTTGCCAGAAACACTGAGTTATTGCAGCTTTTCATAGAATCCAGGAATGCTTTGGGTGGAAGGGACCTTAGAGCCCATCCAGTGCCACCCCTGCCATGGGCAGGGACTCCTTCCATTGTCCCAGGCTGCTCCAAGCCCTGTCCAACCTGGCCTTGGACACTTCCAGGGATCCAGGGGCAGCCACAGCTGCTCTGGGCACCTGTGCCAGGGCCTGCCCACCCTCACAGCGCGGAATTCCTTCCTGACATCCCATCTATCCTTGCCCTCTGGCACTGGGAAGCCATTCCCCTGTGTCCTGTCCCTCCATGCCTTGTCCCCAGTCCCTCTGCAGCTCTCCTGGAGCCCCTTTAGGCACTGGAAGGGTCTGAGGTCTCCCTGGAGCCTTCTCCAGGTGAACACCCCCAGCTCTCCTCTCTGCTTCTGTGGGATCAGGGCTCCCCCAGCCCCACAAAGGCTTCCAGCAGGTGACCAATCTCCCCGTGACAGTCCTGAAAGCCAAGCTTGGAGCTGCTCTGTGGCTCTCCAGAACCTTCCAGACACAGCAGAATTCCTGCCTCTAAAGCATTTGCCAGCTCTGCAGAGTGGTGGCACCCTGGAGGTCCAGGGGAGGGACATCCCAGGACATGTGCAGGGCTGGCAGGGCACACTGGGAAGGGCAAGTCAACCTTGGCAGGCACGATGTGGAAAAGTGACCACGGGAAGGTGAACAGAAAGGAGAAAGAGGGGAGAACAGCCCCAGGTCTGCACATCTGCAGGGGAAGGACAGGGAAAGCCTGAACGCCACCGAGCGCCAGGGACACACTGAAACCAGGGAGGGCTCAGCCCTGCTGGGACTCCCTGTCTGCCGGGGGGAACCTCCCCAGGCAGGGCTGGTGGCAGCTGCCCGAGGACAGCGAGCCATCCCCTGGCCTCTAGCAATCCAGACACAACTTTCCCCAGCTGCTTCCCAGCTCCAGCTCCTGTTTCCCGGCCTTCAACACACTCTGCCTTTCCCTCCCCAGAGGCGCAGCGACCGCGGCTCCCACGGGGCTGTAACTTTGGGCAAACGCTGATTTTCCCTGGTGATTCCCTAGGAGGAGATCCTGTTCCCCAAGCGGGCTGTGCCAGGACATCCCAGCCCCAGGGAGCTCTGCCCACAGCAGGTTGGTCACGGTGGCAGGGTCACCACAGCACTGCTTTTGGCACCCAAATGCACCAGTGCCACCAGTGCCAGTCTGGGAGCAGGAGGCGGTGCTGCTCCTGGAGCTGGAGCTGCAGCCACGGGACAGCCCTGGATCCAAAACCCTGCAGCTCCTGCAGAGAGAACTAAGCACAACGAGCTGCCGATGCATCACTGAAACCATCGCCCATGAACTGAACCCGAGCAGGACTCACCCTCGGGGAATGCAGGCAGGGAGGACTGGGCTGCTCCAGGCTCCTCTGCCTGCAGCTTTGGCCGTGTCCCCTTGTCC
Organism: Origma solitaria; assembly: GCA_013397895.1. Taxonomy (NCBI): domain Eukaryota; kingdom Metazoa; phylum Chordata; class Aves; order Passeriformes; family Acanthizidae; genus Origma; species Origma solitaria. The sequence goes on along the minus strand of VZRL01006437.1, from coordinate 227,029 downwards.
CCTTTGTCACTCCAGGCTGGCTGTGCCTCCACCTCCTCTGATTTCCCTCCAGGGGAGGGGAGGGGAGGGAGGGGAGGGGAGGGGTGGGTTTCCTCCTGGCTGCACACCTGAGGAGAAGAGGAGGAGAAGCCCCATCAGTGGCTGGCAGTGCCTCAAAAGCAGAGCTGGAGCAGCCGGGGGCAGCCTGACCTGGCTCCAGCCCCCCTTGGGACCCTTCCGCAGCGAGCACGAGGCCTCTGCTGACCCCCAGGACACGGGGACCGGGCTGTGGACTCCGGGGGGTGCAGGACACAGCTTTGGGGTCACACACGCCGTGGACAGCCCGGGCAGGGCTTTTCCCGGGGGAAGCCCGGGGAGGCTGCGCTGCCGGCAGCCGCATCGCGGCATCCCTGCGCGCCAGGAGAGCAGCGGAGCCCCTCGCTGCTCGGCGGCAGCGTCTCCATGGTGACAGCAGCCCCTCGGCGGTGACAGCAGCCCCGCCATCCATCCCAGCCCTGCCGGGGCCGGGCGCGTCCCTCCCTCCCTCCCGCAGGGGCTGTCCCCGCTCCCCGCCCGCTCCCACCGCTCCGGCTGCGGTGACAAACAGTCCCTGGCACCGGGGGCGGGCGCGGGGGCGCTGGCAGGGAGGAGCTGCCAGGGAAACCCTGCCGGGGCTCTCCGTCACTCCCGGGGCCATCCCAAACGCCCTCCCGGCACCCCCGAGGGCTGGCCCGGGGTTAGCCCGGGTGGGGCTGTCCCTGTCGCGGGAGCAGCGTCCCCCCAGCCCCGGGACCGTGTCCTGCCCTCCCCAGCCTGGACCCTCTCGCTTCCCCACCCTCTGTGCTGCCTGTGCTCCTCTGGATTTCCGCACCTTTTCCTGCACCTCACACAGCGCCGTGTCCCGAGGCCATGCTGCAGAACGGGACCTTCCAGAGCTGTGTTCCCGCCTGGAACCCTACAGCAATTCCTGCCCTCCCTGCCCGCTCCGGGCACCAGCACAGGTCCCTGGGCTGCTTCTCCCCGGCTGGGAAAAAGGGGGAAAAGCTGTGCAGGTGCAGGCAGCGCCGGGAAGGTGGGGAAGCCACGAAGGACAAGGCACCCCCACCCATGGGGCGTGGGGGAAAAGCTGCCCAGTCCTGGCCCCAAACCTGCCGGCACAGACGGGACCCTAAAAACAGGACACGCAGCCCCATTCCCAGTGCCAGCACCTTCCAGAACCTTCCACTTCCAACCAAGCCCCCAGAGCACCTCCCGGGGGAAGCAGCCGTGCCTGGGGGTGCAGAGTACCAGGCCAGGGCTCAGCCTTGCCCCACAGCTACCCCCAGCAGCCAGGAGCTAGAGGGAGCAGCAGCACCCCCAGAAAGGGGGCTCAGAAAGGGGTTCAGGTAGTGAGCTACCCCCAGTCCCCAGCACTCTTACCTAGGCACACACAGAGGGACCTGCTGGGCTTCCTGTCTGCTGCAAGGGACTCGGAGAAGGCAAACTGGAACCTGCTTGTGCCCCACACTCCTCAGGTGTTCCCGTCTCCATCCCAGCTGTTCCCACCTCCATCCCAGCTGTTCCCACCTCCATCCCAGCTGTTCCCATCTCCATCCCAGCTGTTCCCAGGTGTTCCCATCCCATTCCAGGTATTCCCATCTCCTCCATCCCAGGTGTTCCCATCTCCATCCCAGGCATTCCCATCTCCATCCCAGCTGTTCCCATCTCCATGCCCAGGCCAGGCCCCTCCCCAGCTGCAGGACATTTCCCTGAGTGCCCAGCCCAGCTGCTCCTGGCTGGAGCTGCTCCAGTCTCTGCCCGCCCAGCCCACTTTCCTCTGCCTGCAAAGAGGGCTGGACGCAGTGGGGCGTTAATGGGATGGGAGCTGGAGTGGGGACAGCCCTTCCCAGCCAATGTCAGAGCCATTGGGATCCAATCAAAGCCATCAAGCGAAGAACAGCACCGCAATCAATTAGAAATGGATGCCGAGCCCCCGCAGTGCCTGTGGCTCCCGGGCTCCAGAGGATATTCCTGAGTACCCAAGGCCGGTGTCTGCCTGCTTTGTACCACTTGAACCAAACCCTGTGATTTTGGAGACCTCTCTGCTGGAGACAGGGAGGGAAAATTGCGTGAGTTGTGCCACGAGTGCCTGCAGGTGTCCCTGCTCGGCGCTGGACAGTTCCTGTTGGATCTGAGGGGTGGAGCTTTCATGGCAGAGCCATCAAGGCCACACTTCAGCAGCTCTGTAGAGCTGAGTGGGGCTGTCCTCAGCCCCGCCGCCGCCCCCGGAGCACCGGGCTCACCGGGACACGGGACCCGAGCTGTCCCGGCGCTCCCATCTCTGCCGGGACGGGGCTGCGAGGCAGCAGTGATCCCTCAGGACAGCGCTCGGGCCCGGCAGCGCAGTCATGCATGGGCAGGGCTGTGCCCTCAGCGCCGTGCCCGCTCCTTCCCAGGGGCCCTGTGCTCCAGGGCATCCCCGGCAGCGGGAAAAGCAGGAATGCTCCGGAGGAGCGGTGCTGAACCCTGTCCCCACCGTCCTCCCGAGAGGGAGAAGCCCCCAGGCCGCGGTGCCCTGCTGGGTGTCTCCAGCAGCTCCGGGCAGTGCTGTTCCCTCGGCGCCCGGCGCTCCCTTCTCCGGGGGCTGCTCCTGCAGAACCTCCCGGGCCAGCCCGAGCAGCTCCCAGCCCCGCCGGACGGAAGGGATGCTGGCTGGAGCTGACCACCACACCCTGCGGCCACCGCGGTGGACTGGACCCCCAAGGAGGGCAGCTGGTCTCGGGCCATCCCCGGGCCACCCCTGGCCAGGGTGGAGGGGACAGCACGTGTGCTCCTCCGGCGGCACCGCGTGAGCGCCGCTGCCATGGCAGCCGAACAAAGCAGCTGGGTAAGGACACGGAGTGAAAGCGAAGAGGGAAAATGACCCTGGAGAGCTCTGTAATTTGCAGCACAGCCGGGGACGGCGGCTCCCCGGGGAGGGAAGGCGTTCGGACGCGTGGCATCGCCAGATGCTCTTAACGCCTTCGTGCCGGGGCCGGCAGCGCTGCTCCGGCTGCTCCCGGGCCCTGCCCGGGGCTGGGCTGGGACAGCTCCTGCCCGAGGTCCCTGCCTGGAGCTCCTGAGAAAGGCCTGGCAGCTGCCGGGCCGCAGCTCCGCTTTGAACGCAGGAAGCTGCGGAGTCTCCTCACTGACACCAAGGAGCGTCTCCCTCTCCGGAGAGGCTGCGGGCGGTGGCTGTTCCGATCGAGAGCTGGGGACAGGGAGCGGTGGCCATTGGGGACAGGGGGCTGCAGGGAGCGGTGGCCATTGGGGACAGCCGGGAGCTGCAGGGCTGCGGTGCTGCCGCGAAGGGAAGCGATCTGCTCTCGTGCCTCTGCAAATGGCAGAAGCAGCTCAGGCCTTTGTTCCCTTCATTCGCCGGAGCTGACGGCACCGCCTCCAGCTCCATTCGAATCAGAGCCTAAAGCCGGAGCGGGGCTTGGGAAAAGAGTGCTGGAATCAGTGAGACAGAACGTGCGGGGCCTCTGCAAAAGATGTGACAGCACCAATGCATGTAAACTCGTGCTGAAATTCAGCCTCTTTCATCGGCAGGGAGACAGCAGGCAGGGAGGGGTGGGCTTGGGGACAGCCTGCCCATGCAGGGAGCAGCGCCCTGGGGCAGGGACAGGGCTGGGACAGGGCTGGGGACAGCCTTCCCATGCAGGGAGCAGTGCCCTGGGGCAGGGACAGGTGGGGACAGGGCTGGGGACACGGGCACTGTGCTGGCTCTGGTCCCCAGCTCCCCGCGGGTCACTGGGAGCACACCCTCGTTCCAGCCCACACCTTGCACCCTGGGGGCTCAGGCTCCAGCATGGAGGGTCTGCGCTGGCAGCAGGCGGTGCTCAGCTCTGGGCCGGGGACAGGACCGTGGGCAGGCCCAGCCTCTCCCCGGGTGGCCCTGCCAGGAGAGCAGTGCCCAGCCCGGGCTGCAGCTCTGCCGGGAGCTGACACATCGCTCACAACGTGCCTGAGCAGCTGCATTTCATTCCGCGTGTCTGAGTGGAGCTTTGGGCTGAGAAAGCAGGGCAGGGGGGCCAGAGGCACACACAAACCCTGGGATCACAGCGGGAGCGTTTCCCGGGGTGGGGAAAGGGACAGACGGGGCCATGGAACTGCAGAGGTGAAGAAAAGCTGCTGCAAAATCACCTCCAGCTCCTGAGGACAAAGCCATCCTGCAGCTTGCCCTGCCCTGTGCTCCTCCCCAGTGCAGGGCTGGGAGAGCGGGCAGCAGAACCATCCCAAGGGAAGAGTCCTGTCCCATCCTATGGGGAATTACCCCAAGGGAAGGGTCCTGTGTCCCCATGGGAATCACCCCAAGGGAAGGGCCCTGTGTCCCCATGGGAATTACCCCAAGGGAAGGGTCCTCTCTCCTGTGAGGAATTACCCCAAGGGAAGGGCCCTGTCTCTGAAGCCCCAGCTCTGCCTCCAGCTCCCTTCCGGATGGGAAGCAGGAACTCGTGGTCAGCCTTTATCCTGAGCACGAGCCAACCCTCATGCCAGGGCTGTGGGAAGCTAAGCCTGGCCCATCTCCTGTCCCTCTCTGGGCTCTCTCAGCTCAGGATTTGCTTTATTTGAGATCAAATATACACTTGGATGTATTGATTTCTTTAAAGGGTTGGTTCCCAACTTACCAGTAGGATAAGGAGGCACCACCACGAGCTAAGATAGGACCTCCAATCGTCCTTTCAGAGCTTAAAACTTGGATTTTGTTCTAGTCCAACCTTGCAGGTGAAATCCTAATTTTAAAAGAAATGTTGGCTTGGGCAAGACTAACAATCTGTTCCTCCTGTAATAGGAATGGCATGGAAAATATAAAAGCCTGGCCTAGAAGCTCATTCTGAAAGGCAGACCGAACATTTGACTGCCTGAATTCCCTCACAGAAACGCCAGGCCGAGGTGACCCCCAGGAGTCACTTCCCAGGTGGGACTGGACACTGAGTCGGGAGGGCCTCACAGGAGGGAAATGAAAGCTCAGAGTCAAGGCCAGTTTCACCTTCCTAAAGCACTTAGCTGCTGGCCTGGGCATCCTCCTGCAGCTGCTGCCCTGCTCCCTGCGCGTGGCCCCGGGACCGTCCCTGGCTCCAGGGGCTGTGTGCTGGGCAGGGCTCCTCTCCAGGGCGCTCACAGCTTCCACGGCTGCGGTACACTGCAGGATTTTCATGCACAAATCTGCAAAACAAGTGCCAGATTTCTCCCTCGGCCTGAAAAACTCAAGTGGAGGGGGAAGTTTTAAACTTTTCCTGCCAGGGGCTCAATGCAGAGAGGTGGTGAATGCCCTGCCAAAGCTCCAGAGGCATCAGGAAAAACAGAAACACTTGAGAGGATGTGGGAGGTGGTGAAAACTCTGCTAAAGGAAATCAGACCGGACAAGGTAAAGGTCTGAAATGGGATTTTCCTTCTTCAGAGTTCACCTCGTGTTGCCTGGAGCTCACCACGGGAAGCAGACAGCAAGTCAGAGGGGTGGGTTTTTCATGTTTTTATTTACTAAGGTTTTTATTGTGTGTTTTATATTGCAAACCCCACCCCTAGAACTCTTCCCCTCCCTTCCCCCCAAAAGAAACGAAAAAAGAACAATAATAATAATAATAATAATAATAATAATAATAATAATAATAATAATAGTAGTAATAAATATAGTTCCACCTACTGAGACAAGCCTAGTGTTGACTGGGGTCCAGCCAGAATAACTCAATGTTGGCTACTGCGGTGCTGAGAGCTGGAAACCCAAAGCAGATCCCCGAGGGAAGCAAAGCCAAGGAGATGTCCCGCAGCGAGGGTGGCACAGCCGGGCACAGCCAGCCCCGGGTGCCCCCCGGCTGTCCCTGGGGCTCAGTGCCAGCGCAGCAGCCACGGGACAGGGATCCAGGGGGGCTGGAGGCCTTTCCCACCTGCCTTCCCACCCAGATCCAAACGGAGTTCCCAAGCTCGCCAGGTGCTCGGCCAGGGGCCCTCTGGCACACAGAGTGGGGGGAGAGGTTTGCTAAAAACCCAGAGGAACTGAAAAGGATATTGTGAGTCTTCCTTCTACCTCTGGAAACATGAGAGGGTCTGTGAGTCTGCTTCAATTCCTGTTTCCAGATGAACCTGTACATATTTGGAAAAGCAGGATCTAGAGGTTATAATTGTCACCTGCCAATCAGTCCTACAGGAGGGTCAGGATTGCCATGTATTTGAAAACTAGGATATACATATATATATATATAAATATATGTGTGTGTGTGTGCTGCCACGTGTGCATAAATAGGCTACAGATGTGTGTGGCTACCCTATGGATATAAAAGCATGTGTGTAGATATAGACACATCTATAAAATCTATCCAAACACACACACACACACACACACACACACACACACACACACACACACACGCTCACCCTCCTGCCACACACACCCACACGCACACAGGTGCATGGAGCCGCTAGAAAAAAACATTTCCAGAGTTCCCCCCGACTCTTTAAGGAAGACCAAAGCTGATCACATCTGAATCCGGAGCCACCAGAGCAGGGGGAGCAGGAGTGCCTGGGAATGCAACACTCAAGGTACAGGCACGTGGCAGAGAGTTCTGCGAACAATTCAGTATAAAAACAACTGCCAGCCGGGGCTGGGGGGCTCGGGGGGGCTCGGCACTGGGGTCAGGGAAGGTTTTGGCACTGCTGCATGGAGTCCTGCGTTCCCTGGAGGGCTGGAGCCGGCAGAGCTGGGGCGGGGAGGAGGGATGTGTCTCTAACGAGTGTTAGAAAAGTTGAGCACCTGACTCGGACAGTGAGGTGGCCACAGATACCCCTTGGCCTAAGGAAAGCCCGACCAGAGAGAGAGGAGGGATCCGAGTGACACGAAAGGAGACGTTTGCCCTGGAGGTAAAGGCTGTGGCTTCTCAGTGCTGCTGGCCCCACTCTGTCCTCGCCCCGCAGTGCTGCCCCGGCCCAGGGAGCCCAAGCCCAGGCACCCCAGGGCTGGCTGCTGACAGGTGGCAGGGCAAGCCCAGCGGGCACAGGCTCTTATTGCTGGTGAAATCAAACCAAGGATTTCGGTTCCCCCAGCAGGGGACAAGCACGCACCATGGCTGGCCAAATTTCTGGGCTGATCTCGTTTTAATGGTAAAAACAGAGCTGTAAATCTGGAGAGATCTGGGCTGGGCCCCAGAGCTGCCCTGGGCACCCCACACTGTCCTGGGCTGAGGAGGAGGAGGGACAGGGACTGCACCAGAGCTGCTCTGGGTGCCCCACACTGCTCTGGGCTGAGGAGAAGGAGGGACAGGGACTGCACCAGAGCTGTCCTGGGTGCCCCACAGTGCCCCGGGCTGAGGAGGAGCAGGGCTGGGGACTGTACCCCACTGCTCAACCCTTCCTAGTTCTTCTCAGGGCAGTGACCCATGGCCACCAAGACAAGTGACAGAGGGGACAGAGTTGAGTGCTGCCTCTTCCTCCGTCCCTGCCCGTGCTTTGCACACACCACGGAGAGGCTGAAGCTCGGGGCAGAGCCAACACTGATCCCACTGCCCACAAGCCCTGCCCTCCCCGTGCCGCACGAGGGATTGCTCCGTGTTCCCTGCAGTGAGAAAGGGACAATCTGCGGTGAGGCCTGTCCATCTCCCGGTCACCTTCATCTTCCTCAGCTGGAGTCCGACCCAGCCCTCAGCCCTTGGGAAATCCCTGGAGAGGTCTACAAGGATGAATCCTCCCCGTCCTGGTTCCTCTGCCACCTGCTGAGCTCAGGAGGTGACCTGGGAAGGAGGGAGGGTCACTTTTGGTGTGTGCTGCGCCACCCTCGTCCCCCAGCCCCAGGTCACAGCCGGGCAGAGCTGAGGCCAGCCAGGGCTGTTCCACAAACAGCAGCTCCCGGCCTGACCCCACGGCCCCTCCGACAGCCCACGTCAACCTCGGGGCTTTGTCTCAACAGGAAAACCTTTTTTGGTGGCTTCTATGGCTGCTCATTCACGTGTTCCAGCTCAGGCACACGCCCCGGCTGTGCGTTACCTCGTTGGATTAAATTTGCTCGTATCCTTTTGTTCCATGTATTAAAATATTCTATAAAATCAAGTGACCAAAAATCTATAGCTCTAAGAATACCTGGTTATCTTCTTTTTTTTTTTTCCTTTTCTCGTTGTTTTTTTTTGTTTCTAAGCACAGTTAAACCTAAACAAAAGAAACGGAGATTTAAAAAAAAAAAAAAATAAAAATGCGGGAGCAGCGCGGGGGGAGGGGAAGGAAAGAACTGCTCGGTGAACTCATCAGAAGTGATGGCAGGGCTGGCACGGGCAGCTCCCGCAGCAGTCCTCACAAATTGGAGGGCAGTTTGGACCTGACGGGCTCCAGGTCCCCCGTGAGCACGATGGACTCCTTGCGCCCGCCCGCGGTCACAGCAGCGGCGCCGGCCCCGAACACCAGCGGGTGCGGCAGAGAACCTGAGGACATCTGGCGTGGCAAAGTCACCCGCCCGGGGATGGAGCTGCACGGCCTGCCCAGGAGGCCGCCGCCGCCGGGGAACGGCGAGAAGCTGGCCACGGATTCCCGGGAGGAGTGCGGAGAGCTGCGGTGGCCCAGCGGCTGCGGCAGCTCGTGGGGCAGCGAGGGCTGCGAGGCCGAGATGAGCTTGATGTCCTGGCT
>VZRL01006437.1:204418-217346 GCA_013397895.1 Origma solitaria | reverse complement strand
GGCTGCTGGCCCAGCGAGCCCAGCACGGACACGGGCGGCCGGAAGATGGCCGTGGGCAGGCGCGGGTGGTGGGTCAGCGCGATGGCCACCGAGGTGGTGGCGGCGGCCGCCTGCAGCGGGGCCTGGATCAGCGGCGTCCAGATGACCGGCGTGGGCGTCGAGGCGGCGGCGGCGGCGGCGGCCTGCACGTTGTGGGCGCAGTGGGCCATCTCCCGGTCGTGCTGCACGATCTGCTGGATGATCTCGTTCTCCTGGTAGTTGAACACCCCCGAGTTGAGGTCGTGCTGCACTTTGTGCAGCAGGATGGANAGAGGGAAAGGTCACTGTGGGGCTTCCTCGGGGTTTCCTGCCAGGCATCCCTGGAATGCCTCCCCTGGCTGCTCCTGCACTGTGCCCGTGGGATCTGTGCACAGCCCCTGTTCCAGCAGAAGGTGACAAACGCCACATCTCCTGCTCCTGGGGAACAAACAGCCTCGAGATCCCACAGGACACGGATCTTTAGGGAGTAAAGATCCTTCTGGTAAGCATAGCAGACTGGCAGCAAACCTATGGATTTGGAAGATTCCCTTTTTGTACCTGAGCTTCCATTAGAAAAAAAGAATAAACTCTCAAAATATAAATCCAGTGAAGTCTCCAGCCACTCTCCTTCAGCTTCACCTTTTCCTCCTCTGTCTCACGTACCTCGGTCACTCCACATTCAAAGATCACCTGAAGGAAATTTCTCCCTGAGTCAGGACTTGGTGATCTTGGAGTCTTTTCCAACCCGAAGGATTCTGTGGCTCCACTCCATGACTTTGTGAGCTGGAAAAGCTCAGCTGGGCCAGGCAGGGCCTCAGGCATCCCACAGCTCCCATCTGAACTGGGCTGTGCCCTTGGAGCCTAGCTTTAGGGAATGTTCTGGCTGGATTCAGCCTGCAGCCAGACATTCCCAGCTCTCTGCCTTTGCAATAGGCTGCAAAATGTGGTGGAATGGTTTGTCCAGGCTGGGAGCACACCTGGCACCAGAGGGACAAATCCTGGCATGAGGGCCAAAGCCACCAGGGCAGCGGGAGGGCCTGGCACCAGAGGAACGTCCTTTGGATCCCACCCAGCCAGCTCTCAGATCTTTCTGATCTGAGGCACATCTAGATGACATCCAGATGGTTGTTTGGTTCTTTTAGTGCAGGATGTAGCTTTGAAATGTGTAATAGATAAAAGAGTTTAAGGACATGCCTCTTACTCCAGCCAAATGGAAAATCAAACATCTGGCAGGAGAGAGCTGGAGTGACACTCTGAAGAGGGTAGGTGGCACCCTGGTGTCCCAAAAGGCCACTCTGAAACGGCAGAGTCTCGCACAGAACTCGCTGAGTTCCAAATCCACCAGAAAAAGGTGAAACAGCGCTCGTGCCAGTAAAGAGGAAATTGTAAAAGAGGAGGGAGATCCCAGTCACTTCCGCCGTGATGCTGGGAAGGTAAAATGTGTTGAGTTCTCGCTGCTGAAAGAACAAGAGGGAGATGTCTCTGCAAACAAACTGAGGCCTGCTGGTAGGTAAGGCCAGATACTGATAGGGGAAAGAAGCAGTGGGGGGAACCATAAATTCCATAGGAATTCCATTAATTGACATAGACTGTTACTCACCCAAGGCTGTGCTAAATCCCTGGACTTAAAGAAAAAGAACAGAGACACAAAGAAAACAAAAAAGGGGTGGGTGTACATTAGAAGGGGCTCTGTATTAGGCGATTTGGAAAGTCTGCACCTCTCGAGTACCGCAGCCAATGGGGAAACAGAGGGAACTGCAGCCGGGAAATTAGGATAAAAAGAGGCTGCGTCCTCTAGCAATTGGAGAGACCCCATGGGAAATGCCCATGAGCTCTCCCTCTATTCGAATAAAGCTACAGGACTCCTCTGTCTCCTTTTTGGACATAAACTTCTGGTATTTGTGGATTATTTTCCTGACACTGCAGCGCATGGGAAGTACAGAAAATCCCCCCATGGAACACAGCAGGGAGTGAGGACAGCGTGCTGAGCTCCTCTCAGAAGGGAGGTGGTGTCTCAGGACAAAGGGAGCTGCTCCCCAGCGTTCCCTTCCCTTCCCTCCCGGAGGAACCAGCAGACGCTGCTCTGAGCCAGGCCCATGGGAGGGCAATCGGACTGGAATTGCAGTGCACACCGGGGGAACACACTGAGGGCTTTCCCTTCCCTTCCCCTTTTCAAACCGGGCCTTTCTCACCCCACAGAGGCCAGGGAGTGGCTCTGAGGGCTCTGTGGGGAAAGCTGCAGTGGGCTGAGCTGCCCTGAAACGCTGCCAGAGTGCTGATCCTGGGACTGTGGGGATGTGGCGAATGGGATAGCATGCTCAAAGCTTTGCTGTTTTGCCTATTGCCAATCACTCCCTGCAAAAAAAAAAAAGGCAGAAAGGCTTTTTTTTCCCACTCAGAGCACGATCCCAGCCCAGGGAGGACATGATCCTGAAGGCAGACAGAGTCTGGAGCTGTTAAAGCCTTTCTGGGGGCTGGAAGCGGATGTGTAGGAATTCTAGAATGGCTGTTCTGCTGCACTGGAATAGCACTGGGTACCCCTGGAGAGACAGATCCTGCTCCTTTCCACAGCCTGGGGCAGCACCTACGGCACCTTTCAAAGGGCCTCGGCCCTGAATGGCACAGGAGGTCACCAAACACACGCACACGGAGTCATTCCCGCCCAGATCCGCTGAAATCCCATCCTGTGAATCCCAAAGAGCTGCCTGAGCACACTCAGAGACACCAACGGGAGAGAGGAGAACTTGCCCAACACAGCTGGCAGGGAAGGGAGGAGGTGGTCCAGAATTCTGGAGGGAGCTGGACTGCGGCGTTCCAGGGAGCCAGACTGCAGCATTCCAGAGGCACACAGGGACCCCGAGCGTGGCTTTGCGATGCTTCCCTTCCCGGAGCTGAAGGGACAAATCCCAGCATGGGCGATGTGCAGCTCCTGCGGCGCTGCAAGGTCAGCCTGTGGCTGGGGACAGCACGCTGAGCTCAAAGCAGGCGGGTGACAAAGCTGCTGTCCCCAGATAAAACCGGGAGGAATGAGGGAATGGCCGGAGTGGGACAAGGAGGGACAGCTTCCCAAAAACTCCCCAGCAGCCACGGCTCTGTGCTGGCGTCATCTCAGCTCACCCCAGCCCTGGAAGTCGCTGTCAGGGCTCTGTGGGCTGATTCCCAGGATATCCCACGGGGTAAATCCCCCCGGATGCTGGGGCTGGTGTCCCCAGCTCAGGGAGCTCCACAGCCCCTGGTTCCCCTGGCAGGGCTGGACACAAACCGTGCTGATGCTTCCCAGACGTGACTGGTGTTTACTGGAAATGGTTGGATCAAAGCTCCTTAGCTTTGGACCAAGCTGATAAAGTAAAACCAGTAAAAACCCTGGAATGATTCTTTCTGCTGGTTTTTAAAGCAGAACACTCCATTTTCCCCTTTGAAAATCCCATTACACTTCACTGTTTTCCTGGGCCCAGCTTGCCTCGATTAACTGTTTCATTAGATCACATTTTTCTCTTCTGTTCTGCCAAGAAAATATCAAATTTCTCCTCCACAACACTGCAGAAGATGACTGAAAATGTTCTTGCAGCCGTTGAAGGGGAGAGGAATTTTTCAAAACCATTTTTCAAAATTGTAATTGGCTGACAATCTGAAAAATGGATTGGCTTCCCCGTTGTAATGAACTGCATCATTTACATGATGGTGCCACGTGCCAATACGAGCCCTGCTGGTTTTTCTGAAAAAAAACGCTGCCCCAGAGCAGAGGAACCATCTGCAACCACCCCGAGCACCAGCTCCCCTCCCTGCCTTTGGAACACCCTCTGGGCTCTGAAAACTCCCTGTTCGCCTCGCTGCAACAATGGGCTAAATATAGGGGGAAAAGGAGGATATTCAGAGCCTTGGAGATGTTCAGAGCAAAGCTCCTGGTGCTTTGAAGTGGAGTGGGGTATGTAAAATTATGGAAACGAAGCAAACAGATGTTGCTCCCCTAATTAAGAACTGCAAAGTCAGATTTGCCTCGACTGTAGATAGCACACAAAAGAACAGGGAGAAAGGCTCATGTGATTTCATAAAAGGAGCCAGCACTCAACAATAATTCCTCTATCAAACAATCAAAATTAGCTTTCTGTTGTTAAAATTCTGCCCAGACACAGGGGAAATCAGCTGTGACTTTCTGTTCCTTGTTCCTTTCAGTTCTCTCCGAGCCCACTGGCTGCACTTTAAGAATTCAGGTCACTAAATTGCTCTCTGAATTTGCATGTATTTGCAATAATCTCCTTTCTTAGGCTGCCTCCTGCCCTGGCCTGCTGTCGGCATGGCCACTCCCCGCACAGGGCACTTCCCCACTGATTGTCCTGGCACCAAGGCTTTGGCTCCTGGCTGTAAATCCCAGCTCAAAATAATTCTTAACCCCCACAATAAGGGCTCTTTCCCTGCTGGAAAGATGTAAAAAATGATGGCTAAAAGCACAGGTGAATCCAGACCGAGCTGCGTTCCCTGCCATGGGAAGGGTTCTGCTTGCAGCTGAAGGAGCTCTGGGGAAAGAGCTCAGCAAAGGCAGTGGATCAGCCTCAGAGCATCCTCAGAACCCTTCCCAAACTGCTCTGGGCACTGGCAGTGACTGCCCCGAGAGCCTGGCTGTGCAAATCCACGGAGGTGTGAGCCCTGGCACCTCCTAGGGCAGCTCCCACTGCCCCTGCCCATCCCTTCTGTCCTGCCGGATACTCTGAACCCTGGGGGCACATTTAGGGTGGGCAATTCCCTCCCTTCCCGCCCCGTACAGCTCAGGCCTGCCCCTGACTGCTTCCCCTCTCCCAAAAAGCAGATTATCCCCAAGGCACGTGTGTCCCTGCGGACAGGCAGAGCCCAGGCTGCTGCAGGCCCCCCCCCACGGAATGATGGCACCTGATGGATCCCAGCACAGCTCCAAGCCGGACAAACAAAGCTCTTCCCTCCCGCTCTCCACACAGAGCCGTGCAGAATGAAAATATGGAATACTGAGACCTGGGCAGGCTGTGACTCTCCCTGAAGGGCTGGGACACCCTGAGCCCTGAGCTGGGCAGGCTGTGCCATTGCCAGCATTGGGACACCCTGAGCTGGGCAGGTGACTGTCCATGCAGGGCTGTGACACTCTGAGCTGGGCAGGTGACTGTCCATGCAGGGCTGTGACACTCTGAGCTGGGCAGGTGACTGTCCATGCAGGGCTGGGACACTCTGAGCTGGGCAGGTGACTGTCCATGCAGGGCTGGGACACTCTGAGCTGGGCAGGCGACTGTCCATGCAGGGCTGTGCCATCCCCAGGGCTGGGACACTGAACTGCCTCAGGCACTCCTGGCTCTCGCTCAGCACTGCAGGCTGAAGCCAAGAGGTGCCAAGGCTCCTGCCCTCCCTCCCCAGAGCCCTGTGGAGCTGGCAGCTGTGACAGGACATGCTCTGGGACACTCTGGGCATGCTGGCACTGCCAGCTGGCGCTCTGAAGTGTGGGCTGGCTGCAGACAGCTCCTGGAGTGCCTTCAAGGCAGGGGAAGTCCCCCAGGAGGAGAGGTGTCATTGGTGAGCAGGGCCCCTTCGCTGTGATTAAAAAGAAGGTTGGAAATTATTTATCAAGGTGCTGGGATGGTGAAATGTTACCTGAGCAGGTGTTTTGTCTGGGTGCAGCCAGCAAAGAGCTTTGTGGGCAGCAGAGAGCAAGGTCAAAGCAGGGCTCCTGAGCTCTCCTCAAACCCCCACTGCTCCTCTCCTGGGGCTGTGTGCTCTTCTGGACTCACAGGAGGAACGGCACTTCAGGTGAGCAGGGCTGCCAGCTCCCCTTAATTAAGCTGAAGTAATTGGCATTCCCCCACAGCCGGTGAGTTACTGACATCTCACACTAAACACAGAATGTTCTGAGTCAGGGCCTTCCATTCCGAAGAAAAAGAAATTCAGGGACTCAGCTCCTGCTGAAGTCTGAGCTCCCACCCTGGGCTGGGGAGCCCTTCCAGGTGTGATTCACCTGATCCACCTCAGGAGAGGCACAGAACCTCTAATGCCTTTTTCTCCCTGCTGGATAAATCCAGAGCGCCTCGCTGGAGGTGATGGGAGAGGATTTCAAGTCAGAGGAACATCCACAGTGTGATTTCAATCTGATTCCTCACGGACAGTGACGTTTGTGGGTTATTCAGGAGAGGAGAGAGGACACTACACAGGAGCACCTGTGTTCCCTCTCAGGACTCGGACAGGAGATTCAGAGCCCAGTGGGAATTTGCAATGAAGCCTTGTGCCAAAGCACACCCACGGCACACCTGGGCCATGGGGACTTCTGTCAGGACCAGCCCTGCAGGGCTGCAAACCCAACAGGATCTCAGCTGCAGGAGCGTGGTCACGAGCTGGCAGGCCAGAAGTTTGGGAACAGCTATTTTTGTGGCTTGTTCATAGACAAAGCTTTGCAAATTTCTGCCGCTGTAGTATCTTGAACAGACACTCTCACGCTGCAATAATATCATAAATTATATTTAGAGGCTGGAATTGTGTTGTCTTGGCTTTTCTTTGTTTTTTTAGCATCTGCAATGCCTGGAGGAAACTCGAGGCATCTTTAATCCTGACTTAACTGGGATCCTTGTATCCAAACACGAGCAAGTGGCATTCAAAGTATCCGCATTTCCAACCACGTGGCAAACAATTCCTGAGGAGAATGGAAACAAGACCTTCCTCTGGCTCCTAGGAGGCTTTCAGCTCTCACCAGCGACCTTGATGTGGGTGGGGAGGCGTTTCTGGGATTCATTTCAGCACAGGGAGCAGTGGAAGAGCACCGTCCCCGATATTCCCGAGCGCTTCAGAGCACTTGGGTTTGCCAATGTTCACCGCCCGTGCTGGCTTTACCTTCAATGAGCATTTACGTGGTGGTGTTTTACAAGTGCAAATACTTGTGAAAATCTAATTTGAAGCTCCAGTGGTCACTGAAAGGCGGTTTCAAAGGCAGGCAGGAGCAGAATGGTGTGGCTTACGTAACGGGGCACGGCAAACTGGGGCGCTTCGCTGTCACAGAGAATCCCTTCCTGCAGAACCCACAGAGCCTCTGCCACGCACAAATCCTACACGCAGCCCTACAGCCTGGGCAGGAACCAGGGCAGGGGCTGATTTAATTGGGGATAAAGGGATCATTCATCAGTGATCACCCCGTTTCCCTCAGTGTCAGTCTTCCAGCCCTGAGCCTGTGGAGTGTCACGAGTGGGACAGGACATTCTGCAGGCTGAGGAGCTCTCCGAGGCTGAAGTTACTCAGACTCAAGCAGGGCCACAGATCTTTGTGGCACCCCAGCCTCTGTCAGTTCCTGGAGATGAATCCCTTCCTGCTGCTTCCCAAACGCTCCAGAAATCCCACAGACATCTCTGCAGTCACTGCGACTGCACGGACTGCATTTTCCTGCATGCTCCCTCGAGGCACAGGGGAATATTGCACGGATCTTGTCCTGGTACCAGAGCAGTGACAGGGCCCTCAGAGCCATCGCCTGTACCCAGCGAGGCCTGGCCTTCCCAAGGCCATTGTCACCCTGGCCTTCCCAAGGCCATTGCCACCCTGGCCTTCCCAAGGACATTGTCACCCTGGCCTTCCCAAGGACATTGTCACCCTGGCCTTCCCAAGGTCATTGTCACCCTGGCCTTCCCAAGGCCACATTGTCACCCTGGCCTTCCCAAGGCCATTGTCACCCTGGCCTTCACAAGGACACATTGCCACCCTGGCCTTCCCAAGGCCTTTGTCACCCTGGCCTTCCCAAGGCCACATTGTCACCCTGGCCTTCCCAAGGACACATTGTCACCCTGGCCTTACCAAGGACACATTGTCACCCTGGCAGAAGGGAGCCAGGGACTGCGCCACCAACTTGGAAAGAGGCTCCCCTTTGCTTCCATCTTGTGCACAGACCCTGAGCTGGATGGGACAGGAACCACAATGTGGTGCTGCTTCTGTTCATCCCTGGTTTTCAAGAGCTGCTGTTCCTCAGCTTCAGCCCTCCAGGATGATTGCTGTCCTTCCAGAGAGTCTCAGCAGAATGCTGCAACCTTGAATTCCTTCAAAGTCACGCACTGGTACAGAGCTCCTGCCCTGCTCCTTCTGGAGGGTGCACGCGCCAGGGGGAGGGAGGAAACGCCTTATGGAAAAAGAGGGAATTCCACGGGGTCTGCCAGCTCCAGCAGGGTGCACAGAGCTCCCCTGGGCAACTCCGTGGGGCAGTGCCAGCCAGGGAGTGCTGGGCACCACAGGGCTGGGAAGGGCTAGGGAGGAGCTGTTTGCCAACAGCTGAGATGCAGCAGGAATTCCAGGGGCACAGGGACCTGTGCTGGCTCAGCTCAGCGGCACTGCAGGAATTCCAGGGGCACAGCAGGAATTCCAGGGGCACAGCAGGAATTCCAGGGGCACAGGGACCCGTGCTGGCTCAGCTCAGCGGCACAGCAGAAGCAAGGGGGGCGATGCCACAGCCCTGCACCCTAGAGGCTGCGGTTCCACTTGCTCTGTGTCACATTGTGACCTCGTGCTGACATTTGCAGCTGCCTGTGGAAGGGGATTTCTCCCTGGGGAAGGAGCGCGTGAGGCTCTTTGTGCTGGGTCAGAATTTTCCGTGGGTTTGAGTTCCATGTGCAGGGGCACGAGGCACAAGAGAAGAAGCACAGGATGCTCTGCACACCTGATCCCACAGTCCCAGAGAGCAGCAGGCTGAGCAGCACTGAGCGCCCAGACCTCGAGATCAAGCCAAGCTGGCCCATCCCTGCATTGGTACTACATTTTCTCTGTGCTTTGTACAGCCTCATTTCAATAACCCAAGGGCTGGGCCTGCTGCCACTTCCACCAGGGCCTCCTGAGCCCGGGCTTTGCCAAACTGCGTCTGCAGCTCGGAGCCTGTCCCTCAGGGTCACGCTCTGTGATCTGCAGCAGCTAACGAGATGCACAGAATGCAATGTTCCTGGCAGGAGAAGCCCCAGGGGCACTGCCCCCTGTGCTGGGATGGAGCTCAGTCCCTGCCCCTCAGCCCATCATCCTCCTCACCTCGGCACTGTGCTCAGAGCTCCGAGACCTTTCCATGCAGGAAGCAGTGGCAACACAAGCACTGTGCAGGGACAGATAAGGAGCTGAGCAAGTGACACTGGGATTTCAAAATGCCCCTCAGCTCTGCAGCCTTCCTGCAGGACCGGGCATTGGTTGCTTCATCTCTCTGAGCTGAGCACCTCTGGCTGACCTAGGAATGTTATCCCAGCCTTCCTCAGGAGGGGAGGAAACAGCCAGACAAGGATGTCTGCAGCACAGGCTGTGTCCCCCCAGCACAGGGAGCACCCTGGGATGGGTCACTGTGAGCTGGAGCAATCACAGAATCCCAGCATGGTTTGGGTTCGAAGGGACCTTAAAGGTGATCAGGTCCCACCCCTGCCATGGCAGGGACACCTTCCACTGTCCCAGGTTGCTCCAAGCCCTGTCCAACCTGGCCTGGAACACTCCCAGGGATCCAGGGGCAGCCACAGCTTCTCTGGGCACCTGTGCCAGGGCCTGCCCACCCTCACAGGGAAGGATTTATCCCTAATATACAACCTAAGCCTACCCTCAGTGGGCTCAGATTACGGGTCCTTGAGGACAGAGACTGGGATCTCCTTCCCTTCCCAGAACTGAGCCCTGAGCCTGGAGAAGGCTGCCAAGGCAGCAGGGAAGGAAGGAGCCTCTTCCCCTGTACTCACCAATCCTGTCCAGCCTGTCCAGAGCCACGGTCTCGAAGGCTCTCCTCATCATGGGGTACTCCTCCAGCACCTCATTGAAGTTGTCCACAGACAGGGAGTAGAGGCGGCAGTAGGTGTCGGCGCGGACGCTGGCTGTGCGCCGGCCGCGGGTCAGCAGGCAGATCTCTGCAAGGAGAGAGGCTGAGAGTGGGGCAGGGACCCTGGGACCCCTCCCTGCCCCCCAGAGCCCCCTCCCAGCCTGCTCTCCCCCAGAACACACAGCCAGGGTGAGCATTCTGTGTGTGCACCAACACTTCCAAGTCCCAGGGGCGCAGCTGTGGCAGTGCCACACACAGCTGCCCCTCAGGGGCTCTGCTGGCCCAGTCAGCCTGGCAAGGTTTGTTCTGGGGGATTATCAGATGTGGCATTGTGCATTCACCCTGGAGGGGTTGTCTTTCTCCAGCTCCTGGTGGGCACTGGGAGCAGGAGGTCAAGCTGTGCTCTCATTGAAGCCAAATCTCTCTAGATTTGGAGTGAGGCTCTGTGCTGCCCTGTGGCTTTGGTGCCTGGCTGGAATGTCGAACCCAGCACCTGGAACATCTGTCTTTCCAGTTTTCAAAGGTTTTTGTGTCTGTGCCACAAGCACTGCCAGGGCAAGGCAGGTCAGTGGCACCTGCCAGCTCTGGGTGTGTTTCCACTGCTGCCATCTCTCCTCGGTGCTCAGCTGGCTACGAACACACAGCCCCTGATTCAGCCACGGCTCCCTGAACACCCACCAGAGCTCCCAAATCCTGCTGTGCCACTGCTGCCAGAGCCCGGGCACTCAGCACAGATATGTGAGCTGCAGTAATGGTGCCCTGCTCCGTGGGCGTGCTGCGTGCCAGCCCAGCCGCACCATGCCCGGGGTTTGTGCTGAGCCTGCCCCAAGCCCCGGCACAGCCGCACCACAAGGTCCCGAGTGTGTTCCCAGGCTGCCTTCCCAAGGAAACGATGCTCAGGAGGCAATGCTGTGATGGAATCTCATGGGCAATCTCAATGCCATCTGTCAGTCAGGGATCCTGACTGCCACCCTCCAGCTCCCAGTGCCAGCCTGCAAACCCCTGCTACTGCAGGGAGGTGCAGATGGGTTGTTTCACATGACCCGAGAGTACGAGCAGTGTGGGAAGTGCATGGCAGGGATTTCTGAGAGGAAAGGCCTCCCACAAGGGAAGGCAGGGCAGGTTTGGCGCTGCCTCCCCTCAGCAGATCATTAAAGGCAGTGCACTCAGAGCTTGTCCTGCTGCCTGCCTCAGGCTCTGACAGCACGGGGGCTTTGTGTCACTCGTGAGAGCAATGCCCTAAATCCTTCCCAGCCTCCCTGTGCTCCCGAGCTCTGCCGCTCACACCTTCTGCCTGCCTGCTGACTTCCAGGACGTTCTGCCGAGCACAGGCAGGGCAGGTGAGGCACTGTCCTTCCCTCCTGTTTGTGCACCCCTCGTGTGGCAGATGCCAGACAGCAGGACTGTGCCTGGAGAACTGAGAACAGCCCAGTTTTTCTCTTTAGGTTCTCAGCTTCACTGAGCTGTCAGAAAGAAATGAACCTGCAAGGACCAAGTTTCCCTGCTGCGTTGTGTTGTTATTTGTGACCTAGGCTTCTGCAGTGCAGTCCCCTCCCACCATCCCCTCTCTGGGGAGCTCTGGAGGTGCTGGGGGTCATTCCCAGCGGATCCAGGCTGATTTCAGGAATGCCTGAGCCCAGCAGGGCTGTGGCTGGGGGAGGGGGAGCAGCACGCACCTCCAAAGTAGGAGCCGTCGGCCAGCTTGGTCTCCTTGTTGCCCTTGGTGAGGACGCTGACCACGCCGTGCTGGATGAAGTACATCTTCTTGCCGATGGTGCCCTCACGGATGATGTAGTCCCCGGGCTGGAACACCTCGAATTTCAGCTTGGTCAGCATGGACGTCACGAAGTTGGGGTCGGCGTTGGCAAACAGCGGCATCGAGGCCACCAGCTTGCGGCAGTTGAAGTTGATGATTTCCTGCCCACGTGGGGTGGGGAGGAGAGAAAGGAAGAGGAGGGGACGGGGAGCAGAGAGGACACACCCGTGGTTAGTGAGCACCTGTGAGGATCCCGCACCTGAGCTGTGCATTACGAGGTGGGATAAACTCGCTCTGGCTGCCCTGTGAGGCTGGGGTAGGGTTGCGTGCTCCGAGAGCGGAGCAGGGCGAGCTGGAGCTCACTGCCTCCATCCCTGTGAGGCTGGGACAGGTGCTGGATGCTCCGAGCACGGAGTAGGGTTAGCTGGAGCCCCGGAGCTCACTGCCTCCATCCCTGTGAGGCTGGGACAGGTGTTGGATGCTCCGAGCACGGAGCAGGGTTAGCTGGAGCCCCGGAGCTCACTGCCTCCATCCCTGTGAGGCTGGGACAGGTGCTGGATGCTCCGAGCGTGGAGCAGGGCGAGCTGCAGCCAACCCCCCGGAGCTCACTGCCTCCATGCCTGTGCTCCCCCGCCCCAGCACACCCCGCAGTCCTGTTCGTGCAGGGCACGGTGGGCTGCGAGGGGCACGGCACTGTGAGGTGCTGATGACAAACGCAGGGCTCCTCTTTGCAGGGTGGCACAGCTCACCCGGGCAGCCCTCGCTCTCTGCTGCCCTTGCTTGGCAGTGAGGTACAAAACAGCACAAGTGTGCCCGGAGGAGGAGTCGTCCCGGCAGCTGGGGACAGTGCCAGGGAGGGCAGGGAGAGGAGCCCACCGGGCACCAGCGGGGACTGGATCACCAACCCTGGCTGGAGAAAGCCCCGCTCAGCTGTCAGTACGGCCGGGCCATGCTTGCCCCGGGGCTCCGTGCCACTCGCAGGGTGACAGTTCAGGAGCTGCCCGCGCCGTGTCCGTGCCCTGCCCGCGCCGTGTCCGTGCCCTGCCCGCTCGCTGCCCGTGCCCTGCCCGCTCGCTGCCCGCTCGCTGCCCGCTCCCTGCCCGCTCCCTGCCCGCTCGCTGCCCGCNGCCCGCGCTCTGCCCGCTCCCTGCCCGCGCTCTGCCCGCTCCCTGCCCGCGCTCTGCCCGCTCCCTGCCCGCGCTCTGCCCGCTCCCTGCCCGTGCTTTGCCCGCTCCCTGCCCGTGCCCTGCCCCTCTCACCTCGCGCAGGGGCTCGCTCAGCTCTCCCAGGATGCTCTCCTCGTCGAACATCTTGCCCTGGTAGCGGTGCTCGTAGTAGTCGTGGATGCGCTGCCGCATGTCGGCGGGCAGCTTGTGGAAGGACATGTACTGCTCCACCTG
>VZRL01006437.1:184802-202197 GCA_013397895.1 Origma solitaria | reverse complement strand
GGCACTCACTCATCCGCAGCCAGGTGGAGACTCCTCCCAGTGCCCTGGGCTCGGCCCGCGCTCCCTGACACACGGCCAGGGGTGGGAGCGGGGCTGAGGAAGGGAAGGGGGCCCGGCTGGCAGTGTCCCCTCAGCAAACAGCGCAGGGTGGCAGCAGGACAGTCGCCGTGCCCCAGGGAAGGTTGCCCGTGGCACAGAGCAGCACGGTGCCCCGCTGGGTTCCAGAGCGGGCACAGAGCTGCAGTGTGTACCGGGGGGAGCACAGAGCCCGCCCGGGTGGGCACTGCCAGCCCCGCCGAGGGCACGCCCGGGATCAAATCAAATCGCGGTTCTTGGGCTGCAGCTGCAGCGCCCAGCGCGCTGCTCCTGTCCTGTGTCCTCGCCTGCCCTGCCACCATGGCATCTCCACCTGCTCACGAATCCCTTCCCCTTTCCTGCTTCATGTGCCCCCTGCACTCATCCTAACCCAACCACATTTTTACCGTGTCGGTTCCACCGTGTGCCTTCGAGGGCAATCCGAGGGCACGCCCTAACTGACGGNTCCGAGGGCACGCCCTGACTGACGGCCGAGCACTTTTGGGGACAAATGGTGCTTTCTGTGAAGAAATGATGCCTCACCAAGGGCCAGGGCTGTACCAGGGCCCTGCTGCCCTGGAGGTGCTGCAGGACAAGGTGCGTGCAGGAGATGGTCACTGGTGGTCACTGGTGGCAGTGCAGGACAAGGTGTGTGCAGGGGACGGTCACTGGTGGTCACTGGTGGCAGTGCAGGACAAGGTGTGTGCCGGGGATGGTCACTAGTGGCAGTACAGGACGTGACCCCGAGTGTTTGAATGCTGACACAAGGACTGTGCTGCTCCTGTCCCTGCCCTCTTTCCCTGCCCAATGTGTCCCTGAATGTCCCTTCAGTGCAGCCGGAGCTGGAGAGGCTGATCGGTGAAGCTGTGCTCGGTGCACAGTCCCTGCTCCAGGCACAGCCTGAGCTGGCACTGCCACTGAGCCCATGTGCAGCACGGGGGAGGAGGAATTGCTCCCCGGAGCCAGGGGGCACAGGGGACACGGGGGCTCCTGGCATTCCCAGAGCACAGGAGCTGCCTGTAAACATTCCTGATGCTTCCAGCCTGGCCAAGGCCAGGGAGTCACCATGTCCCCCTGGCAGGGAGCCTGCCCTCAGTCACCTGCATGGCTCGGGCTCTGTGGGGACTGGCAGTGCAGGACAGGATGGGTCCAAGGGGGGAATGAGGAAGGGAAAAGGAGTGGAAAACTGCAGCTCCATCGTGGGCCAAAGTGCCCAGAGAGAATTTTGTAGGTTATGGTCTTCAAAGCAGAAATTTCAAGGGTTTTAATTTAATTTAATTTAAATTTTAATTTTGGCTCCTCTGACCACAGATGTCTCCTGCCACTGGAGAGGCAGCACGAGACATCCACGGACTGGGCAAACTGGGCACAGGACATGTGGGACACCCACTATGGAAAGGGAAATCACTGGGAACGAGCTTCTGCTGGCTCAGGTTTATTACATTTATCTAAAATCCACCAAGGGTTCTGCTTGCTTTGATGCTGCATTTTTGTTGAATGAATGATTTGCCAAAAATATCGCATTCTACTCTCAGTTTTGGAGCAGTGGTTGAGCCAGACCAGTGACCAGTGTCACCTGTGCCTCTCCTCACTGTTGCAGCCTCCTGCCCCTACCGCTCTCCTCTCCTCCATCTTCAGCTGCTCGCTGGGAAAAACAACCCCACGCTCCAAAAATCCACCAGCCTGGGCTGGATGGCTGACTGGGACTCTGCTCATTCACCACGGAGCATGGATATATTGCTCTGCCACAAAGAGCAATAAATCCCTGCTCCGCAGTGTCCCGGGGGTTGTCACATTCCCCTGCTACCGCTGGCCCCAGATAAGGCTCCCAGGGAAAGCAGACAAATTGACTTCCCCACAAAGAAAGGTGCTGCTTCCCATTGCAGTGAAAATCAGGGCTGGAAAAGCAAGCTGTGAGATGAGGAACCATCACTCTCTGCCGTGGTTAAAGAGAGGCAGATCCTGTCTCTGCTGCCTCTGCCCGTGCTCCCTCCTCTCACCCAGGAGGGTTTGGAGCCCTCAGCTCTCCCTTGTGCAGAGATCGGGGCAGAAATGAAAGCCTCAGCCGCTCCTTTCCGTGGTGAGAGGCTGAGGGTTCCCTGGGATGTTCCCCCTGAGGGCTCTGCTCGGGCAGGCCCAGGCAGATGGTGCCACACATGGTCCTCTCTAAAGCCACTCGGGGTCCCTCTGCTGCTGTCCGGCCGTGGCCAGGCCTCCCCTGCAGTCCTTTCCCCTCCCCCTTGTGTCCCTGTCCCTAGCCCGACCTGTGCTCGGAGCTCGGTGGCCTCTCTGAGTTCCACTGAAAACACTCATTTAGGAATTATTTCAATCTCTCTGAAGACAATCGAGCCCATTTCAATCCCAGCTCATTTTCTTAAGTCTGTTTTCCCTCAAACAGCCCTTGAAGGAGGTTTTAATATATCAAAAGGAAACCATTTAGCTGAGTATTTCTGCCTCTGCAGCTGGCCACTTTCCCTCCCTGTCTCACCACTTCCCTCCCCTTCCACCAAAGCTCAGATCACTCACAGACCAAAGCAAACCTGATATTTTTAACTCCTTTCACGCCCTCAATATCCATCAGGAATCCTCTCTCTAACAGGGATAAATCACTGAAGAGGCTCAGCCATTTCCTCTGACCATAAAACCCATCAGGCTCAGGATGTGACTTTTGGGGTGTCCTGCGCAGGCCTTCACGATCCCTGTGGGTCCCTTCCAACCCAGAATATCCCACGATTGGGGCACTGCTTGGATCCTTCCAGGATCAGGCTGGGATCCCTGTGGCACTGGGTTTAACTCCAATCCACGTGGCCTCCATGGAGGTCACCAGAGATGCACTTGTGGGAGGAGGAGGAGGCTCGGGGAAGGACCGTGGGGCTCTGCCTCTGCAGGAGATCCCTGGGGGTTGGGGTAAGAGCCCTCCTGCCCAGTGCTGCGACTCTCCCAAGCGGATCCGTGCTCCATGGGGAGAGATCAGCCCATGGAATCCACCCCACAGGACACAGTGGGATCTTCGTTTTATTTTCCCTGACCTCGGATTAGGAGTCACAGTGCAGCTCCCCAGCACTCAATAATCATCAGAGCCAAAGAAATGCTGAGTTCTGGGTTTTTTCTCTCTTAAGCCATTCCTATTTGCACCCTCAGGATTTATGGCGTGACCAGATTTACACCTTACTGCACATGATTGTTCCCATGGAGTCACAGCACTGCAGGAGGGGTTCAGGGGAAGAACAGAGAAGTTCTGGGACACAATTTGGGAGCCATCTCCATTCTGCAAAGGCTTGATGTGATGTCCTGGTTGTGAGCCTTTCCAAAGGCTGGATTAATTAATTCCTCACTCATTTTGCCACCAGAAAATGAGTTTGAAGTGTCCCCTCCTGGAAAACCTGGGATACTTTTCCCCTTCCTGCGTAGTACCCTTGAGAATTATCTCACCCAGAGCAGGCTCCTGATCTCTCGCTGGGGCACAGACAATTCTGGAGCTTCTCTCCCACTTTCTCTCCAACATTCATTCCGTGGGGATGGCTGCAAGGATCAGCTGCCGTGGCTGCCTCCCCTTGCTGCGCACCAGCTGCTCCAGGCAGGGATTATGCTTTGGACAATCCCATTCCCAGGCTGAGGAGGATCAATACTGAGCCTGGTGAAGCCCTTGTCTGCCTCCAGCCATCCCTGCTGCTCAGGGCTCTGAGGAAAGCAGACCCAGGAGCTGTGGGACAAATCCCTTTCCATGGAATAAACGCTGTGGGTGCTGAGCCCTGAGGTCTAACCCGGGCATCCCATGGTGGCTGCAGCATGCACAAAGCTGCACGCCATGGCTATGGAAGCAGCCTGTTTTCCCCGGGAATGGCCATAAGCGAACGCCTGGCTGGGCTGCCAAGGCCCATCCTGGTGCAAGCCACTGGGCCAGCACAGGGCACCAGTGGGCACGGTCAGTCCCTCTTTAGAAATATCCCAGGATATTGTGGAGATGTCACTGGATCCACACATCTGGAGCGGGACAGGGAGAAGGGCAGCAGGGCTGTCCCCGGAGGAGAGGAGGAAGGATAGGAGGTGAAATGTGCCCCCAGGGGCTGGAGCAGGGAGTGTGTGCAGCGAGGGAGAGCACTGCTGGAAGCAGCAGGACAGGCTGCAGCACCAGCTCTTTCTTTGTTTATTTATGTACAGCTCAGGTGCCAAAATGAATCTCCAGGCTGATAATGAAGTTTGGAACCCCTCGGTGGGACGGGAGGAGCTGCCGGGCAGGGACACGCCCTCGCCATGCCAATGGCCCAGAGCAGGTGTCACTGTGGTGCCACAGGGCACTGTGCCCTGTCTGCCTGCCACACTGTGAGTGAAGGTGTCACAGCTGAGCCAGGACTCCACTGTTCCTGACATGTTTTACAGCTTCAGAAGGGCCCTTCTCTCAGGAATGGGAAAACAAGTGTAAGTTCACCCTGAAATATTCTGCAAGAGCAGGAACTACTTAACTGCACTTTGGTTAAGGCAGTTTCCACTGCAGGACGTTCTGAAAAGAAATTACTGAAGCAAACATTTCTGTTTTATAACCAACCCAGGATTCTTTCAGGGAATGGACGAAATAACCCCAAAACAATGGATACAATTTCTGTTTCCGGCTGAGATGAACAGCTCCTTATTTATAACGTATAATACATGTTTCTTACATCCTTTTGGCCCTGCAGAGCAGCCAGAACCCCCCGAGTGCAGAAGAGCTGCCCTGAGGCAGTGCTGGGTGCCCAGGGTACAGCAGGGCCCTGACACCATCCCTGAAGGACATCCCTGATCAGCCTTGTCATCAACGCCGACTGCTCTGACTGACAGCAACGTGGGACACAACATTTCTCAGGCCCTCTCTCCACGGAGGGAACAAAACCCACTGCAGGCGCGGGATAAAGCCAGGCTCTCCAAACTTTTTCCAATTAGGAGATTTGATTACATTTTGCATTTGATTAAGTGCTGCGAACACCTTTAATTTCTGGAGTGCTGCACTCCCTGCCCTCTCCTTCACACACATTAGCCAAGGAGTGAGGGAGCTTTGCAGCTTCCCTGACCTCCACAGGGATGCTGGCTCAGGAGGAGGCTGTGAGCTCCAGGAACGTGGGAATGAGCCCTGAGAGCTCACTGGTGACAATCCTCTCGGGAATGTCACTTCCACTCCTGCCCAGACCGGTAAAGGATGTGAAGTTTCCCCCTGCCAGGTCTGTGGGGATTGTGGCAGTGTCCCCCAGGCAGCGGTGTCCCCAGCCCTGGAGCCCCAGGAGCTCCCACAGCTCCAGCAGAGGGTGAATCCACTCTGCTGGCAGGGGGTGCCAGGCTGGGATTGCCCAGGTGGGAGCTGTGCCCCCAGTTCCCTGCAGGAGCTCACGGGGAGGCAGCTCAGAGCAGCCCAAAGCCCCCAAGGGCAGGGAGGGCTCCTCTCCCCCCCTGCTCCTGACAGAGCAGATTTGGGATTGTCCCGGAGCTCGGGTGGGAGCTGTGCCCCAATTCCCTGCAGGAGCTCACGGGGAGGCAGCTCAGAGCAGCCCAAAGCCCCCAAGGGCAGGGAGGGCTCCTCTTCCCCCACCCCGTGCTGGGGCTGGGCCTGTGCTTGGAGGACGAAGAGGAGGAGGAGGACTCCAGGTCCTGACAAAGCAGATTTGGGATTCCCTCTGCCGGGACCTGGATCTGCATCTGGGCCCTCAGCAACACCTGAAAGGTTTGCCTCCAGTCAATCTGTCTAAATATTCTGAGCTTAATCAGAGCCTGGAGCTCTGTAGCACCTCAGAGCTGTGAGTTCCACAGTTTCATTATGGACCATAAAAAAGCCCAAATTACTCCTTAATCCTGTTGCTAACAAAACTCTGCTGCTGCTCTCCAAGAAGGAGCAAGGACTGCCCAAGCCAAGGACAGACTCTCAGCCCTCAGAGCAGTAGGCAGCCCAAGGGTACGGCCTGAAATCCCCTCCAAAAAATACTGCTCCAACAGGGATAGAACATTCCAGTTGTATTTCAGCCTTTCTATGACTGAACTTTCCCCAGTTACTCTTTGCTGAATTCAGGGTGCTGGCAGAAGGGCTGAAATGCTAAAGCTGGGCAGGAAATGCTTGGGTAGAACATTCCAGTTGTATATCAGTACAAATTAATGTATTTGTACATGTATTTGTACATGTACTTGTACATGTATTTGTTCATGTATTTGTACATGTATTTCATGTACAAATTTTGACTGTATTTGTATTTGATCAAGTTTTCCATGACTAAACTTTCCCCAGTTACTCTTTCCCAAATTCAGAGTGCTGGCAGAAGGGCTGAGATGTTAAATCTGGGCAGGAGAGTGCTGGTATAGAACATTCCAGTTGTATTTCAGCCTTTCCATGACTAAACTTTCCCCAGTTTCTCTTTGCTGAATTCAGGGTGCTGTCAGAAGGGCTGAAATGCTAAAGCTGGGCAGGAGAGTGCTGGTATAGAACATTCCAGTTGTATATCAGTACAAATTAATGTATTTGTACATGTATTTGTACATGTACTTGTACATGTATTTGTTCATGTATTTGTACATGTATTTGTACATGTACTTGTACATGTATTTCATGTAAAAATTTTGACCGAATTTGTATTTTGTCAAGTTTCCTATGACTGAACTTTCCCCAGTTACTCTTTGCTGAATTCAGGGTGCTGGCAGAAGGGCTGAAATGCTAAAGCTGGGCAGGAGAGTGCTGGTATAAAACATTCCAGTTCAGCCTTTCCATGACTGAACTTTCCTCAATTTCTCTTTCCCAAATTCAGGGTGCAGGCAGAAGGGCTGAAACGTTAAAGCTGGGCAGGAAAGTGCTGGGATGGGCAGAGCAGGGCTAGCCATGGGCAGAAGGGCTGAGATGTTAAAGCTGGGCAGGGACATGCTGGGATGGGCAGAGCTGTGGGCAGAAGGGCTAAAAAAGCTGAATAATGAAGTGCTGGGATGGGCAGAGCAGGGGCAGCTGTGTTTGAGGAGCTGAGGGGTGATGTCAGTGCTCTGCAGGCTCCAGAGTGATTCTCTCTCCCCAGAGCTGTGCCCTGCAGTGGCGCTGCAGCACGTGCTGCCCCACGGCCGTGCCAGGGGATGTGCCAGTCTCCGCCCGGAGCCAGGATGTATTTTGAGCACGAGAGGCACCGCTCAGGGAGGAGGAGCAGCGAGGAAGGAGCGTGCAGAGCAGGTCCTGAGGGGAGAGGAGGCGTGCAAGGAGAGATTAGGGCTCCGCTGGCTCCGCAGTGCTGACAGCAGCAGTTCCCTGCTCCGAGTGCACCTGGAGCTGAGCTCCCTGCGTCCTGCCGGGAGGGACAGAGAGCCCGGAGCGGCCCTGCCCTGCTCCACGGAGCTGCAGCGAGCACAGCCACCCTCCCCAGCCCTCAAGGTGACACAGCGCTGGGGAGGCTGAGGGTGTGCGGTGACTCGACAGAAACACTAATCCAGTTGAGCTGCAGGATTAGGGAAAGAAATTAATGGGAGAACCTGCAAAAAGCATGGCAATAACTTGTATATCTGCCGAAGAAATTAATGGGAGAACCTGCAAAAAGCATGGCAATAACTTGCATATCTGCCCAGCTTGTTCCTGGGCAGGGAACACTGTTCCTCTCGTGACAGCCGTGGTTACACAGGCTGGGGGGAGGTCTGCAGGCAGTGAGGAGCTCAGTTAATGCTTGAGCTGATTCATGAACAGCTGAAGGGAGTCTTGCACCTCTGCTCTGTCCTGGACCCCCTCCCCAGCACCCACACCAGCTTGGGCACTCACCAGGCTCAAAAATGAGCACTTCTCACCCATTAACATGGCAGAAAACTGATTTGGGGGCAGAAATGAGCTCAGGGAGGGCCTGGGAAGCCAGAGAAGCTGAGCACAGCGGCAGGGAGCTGTGGGTGAGAGCAGGGTGCTCCTGGTCAGAGCTGTCACATCCGTTCAGGTACAACACGGAACTGCTCAGCAGCACTGTGGGAATGCTCCTGTCAGAATCCTTCAGGATGGGCCTGCAGTGGTGTTACCTCTCACACAGGAAACACACACCAGCCTTGGGTACAATGATATCATGGAGTCAGACTCCACAGGGAGGTTAAGAGAGAAGATGAGCCCCTGGTCCTGTGCTGCCTGTGCCCATGGGAAGCTCTGATGGGACAGACAGGTCCCTGCTCCCTCTGCCTCTGGGCCGGGCAGTCACAGTCCCTTCAGAGCCACATCCCAGAGCTGTTCCACTCAGAGGGAGGCCTGGGCCAGGCCTGCACCGTGGCTGTGTCACCTCCTCTGTGCCGCGGGGCACTCGGGGAATTGCCTCAGGAGTTTTGCCCCTGTATTTTTCAATGGATCTGTAATCCTGTAGTGTATAACTCTAGGCTCCATACAGGGTGCTGAGCTCCTGTTCTCAGCATTTTTAGACAAAACAATTCCTCTCCAAGCTTCCAATTCAAGGACACCTCACTGTCTCAGGCCCCAAGGTATGTAAAAAACAGTGAATTGAGGGGAGCAAACTTGGAGTAATTGACTTCATTACCTGAAGCAGTAATTGGACGATTAACACTGGATATGCAAATGGACAGAACTTAAAAAGTATCAAAAACTGTGACCTTATAAAAAACTTATAAAGTGTGAAAAACCCGTGACCCACTGTCTATTTTGGGTGTAGCCCCTGGGTGGGCTGTGACTGCCCTGAATGCACCTGAAGTCCCTTCAATAAATAGAACTGCTTTTTATTCTCTTAACTTTGTCCAGCCTCTGTTTAGGTAAGGCCCTCCAGGCATCAGTTTTTCTGGGAACCTCAGCCCTGGAGGGGGGAGTTCCCTCTCTGAATTCCCTGTGGTTCCTGCCACCCCATGGATCCCACCCAGCTTCCCTGCCCTGGAAGGGGGAGTTCCCTCTCTGAATTCCCTGTGGTTCCTGCCACCCCATGGATCCCACTCAGCTTCCCTGCCCTGGAGGGGGGAGTTCCCTCTCTGAATTCCCTGTGGTTCCTGCCACCCCATGGATCCCACCCAGCTTCCCTGCCGGCAGAACCAAGGGAGATGCTGCGGGAGGAGATCTCGACAGGACAGGGATGGAATGTGCCAATGTTCAGAGAATCCCAGGCTGCTTCTGAAGCCAGCAGACAGCACAGCTTGCCTTTGACTCCTCTTTTCCCTGTTTGCCCAAGGGAAGAGCCAGTGGCTTGGCAGAGGTCTGGGTAATCTGAAACCTCCCCAAAACCCACTCCTGCACCTTGTGCTGAGGGTGCCACAAAGCAGAGCCTCCAGGGCAGTTCCCAGCTCCAGCCTTGTCTCCTGTTCGTGTTTGTGCTGTGCCTCTCCCAGGGCAGTTCCCAGCTCCAACCTTGTCTCCTGTCTGTGTTCATGCTTTACCTCTCCCTCTCCACTGTGTCCCTCTCCTCAGCAGCTCCCAGAACAGCTCAGGCTGCGCAGCTGAGGTCTCTCAATTGCTGCTGGCTTTCACCAATCGACCTCCAAACTTGTTGAGATTCTCTCTCTAATCTGCTCCAGCAGACACTTCGTCCCAGGAGGACTGAACTAAATTGAGTTGCAGGGCTGCAAATCACGCAGCAGCCTCATTTTAATCGTGGCTATTCAAGTGCTAAGGAATGCGGAAAGTAAATACATATTTGTTTTTAGGCCATCACTTGTCCCATTTGCAAGAGGAAAATGAACGTACTCAGTCCCTGGGGCTTTGATTCTAGGAGGAACACTTGGGGAATGAGCCTGCCAGAAGCACTGCACAGGAAATGCACCCTCTGTGCAACCCTCTGCGCACTGCCTTTGTCACCGAGCCCTTCTCCTGGGGCTGGGAGCCCTCTGGCTCACATCCCCACCTTCTCACGGGGCTTTAACACCTCCACTGCCCCTGGCAGCCCCCTGCAGTCCCTGCTGCCTTCCTGGGCCTGATTTCCCTGAGGACTGACCGGGATCCAACGGCCAGGGCCAGGCTGTGCCCTTGGCTGAAGCCCGAGTGCTGCAGGTGCAGCCTTGGCAGCGCCAGGCTGGCCAGGTGCTTGGCTTTGCAAATCAGTGCTTGACTCCTCTGCTCCTTCCAACACGTTGGAATGAACACTCTGCATGCTGAGATTGGATCAGCCTGCGCTCCCAGTGCTGCAGTGTCCTTCTCCCTGGCATGCCCTACTCCCCAGCAGGATCAGCCCGGCCGAGCTGGACCACAGAGCTGCAACTCGGGATGCTCTGCATGCATCCCAGTGCTCCACGCTCTTCTCCTGGGCTTCTCCCTTTTTTTAGCTCCAGCTGTGGTTTGGGATCTTCCCTATGCTCCAAGCATGAGTCAGCCTCTGCTGAGTGTTCTTTGCTTTCCCTCTCTGCTCTGCTCTCTTCCCGTTGTAATCCCAGTGCCTCAAACTGTTCCAAGGTCATCCCCCCTCCTCCCTGGACTCCTAATTCACGTGCCCAGTGCTGGCCGCAGTTCCCCCACTTGAATCACAGCTCCCCTCTCACCTCAGCTGCACCTGGCAGGGTCAGAACAGGAACAATTCCTCTTCTTAATCTCCAGATCAAACGTATCCATAAGACCCAGAAAACCTCCTTGCCCACGGCACCCACAGCCCCACCGGCTGAGGGCAGCTGCTTTTTTTGGATGCCCTGCCCAGCTCACAAATTCAGAGACTGTGGCAGTGGCAGCCTGATCAGCTGTGCCATTTCTGGCCGTGCCCTCCATCCTGCAGTCCAACAACGGTGCCATGAATTCAGCAGCTACCTGGGGAAGCTGCTCCGAGCTCCCGAGCCCTGACCT
Organism: Origma solitaria; assembly: GCA_013397895.1. Taxonomy (NCBI): domain Eukaryota; kingdom Metazoa; phylum Chordata; class Aves; order Passeriformes; family Acanthizidae; genus Origma; species Origma solitaria. Next base: position 191,402 of record VZRL01006437.1, on the reverse strand, counting down.
GGGCTTTGGGGGCAGTTCAGAGCTGCTCTTGGGAGCGCTGGAGTGAATAATCCGGATACTTTCAAAGAGAGCGCTTGCTCAACAAAAGCTGCACATTCTGAACGTCCACTTGGGCTTTGAAACAAGACATGGGAAAGGAAAAAGCGCCTCACAATCTTACACCCCAGTGACATCGATAACGGTGATGTACAAAGGCAGGCAGAGACAACAACAATCCCCCCTTGCCCTGCTGCTGCTAACTGATCTTGTTCTGTTTCTTCCTGAGGGTGCTGGAGTGGATGGATGGGGTTGGATGGCCAAGGGACAGCAGTCCCAGCACAGAGCCCACCCTGGGTTGCTCCAGCCAGCACAGAGCCCACCCAGGCTCCTCCAGCCAGCACAGAGCCCACCCAGGCTCCTCCAGCCAGCACAGAGACCACCCTGGGCTCCTCCAGCCAACACAGAGACCACCCCAGGCTCCCTCTGGCCACCACCCCGGGCTCCCTCTGGCCACCATCCCAGGCTCCCTCTGGTCACCCCCCCGGCCTCCCTCTGGTCGCCCCCGGGCCCCAGCAGGGCTGGCCTTACCTTCTCCTGGTACTGGCGCCGGGATGAGTCCAGCGACTGGATGAGGGCAGTGGCGTGGCCGATGAACATGGCGTAGCAGGTGGCCCCCACGATCATGCTGAGCATGGTGAGCCACACGTCCGACATCCCCACCGGCGCCTGCTGCCCGTAGCCGATGCACAGCATGTGGCTCATGGCCTTGAACAGAGCGTACGAGTACTGCTTCCCCCACGAGTCGTTCTGCGGGGACAGGCACGGCCTCAGCGCCGGCGTGTTCCGGAGGTGAGGCACGAAAGCACCCGAAATCCGTGGTTAAAGCACCTTCATGTGTTACACAAGCAACTGAAATCTTTGGGGGCTTGGACGGCTGTGGGGCCTTTGAGAGCTACTAGGGCTTTGAGCCCCAAAACCCCTCAGGGTCCCCATAAACCCCATGTTCCTCACTGACCCTATAGCCCACAGAGCCCCTATATCTCATTGCCCCGATAGCCCCCATAATGCCCATATCCCTCATAGAGCCCCTATACCTCAAAACTCTCATAACCCCCATATTCCTCACTGACCCTATAGCCTACAGAGCCCCTATATCTCAATGCCCCCATAGCCTCCGTAACTCCCATATCCCTCACAGAGCCCCTATACCTTAAACCCCTCATAACCCCCATAACCCCCATATTCTTCACTGACCTTATAGCCTACAGAGGCCCTATATGTCCCTAATGTCCCCATAACTCCCATATCCCTCACAGAACCCCTACACCTCAATGCCCTCAATGTCCCCATAACTCCCATATCCCTCAGAGAGCCCCTATATCTCAAAGCCCTCATAGCCCCCATAACTCCCATATCTCTCACAGAGCCCCTACACCTCAATGCCCCCAGAGCCCCAGAACCCAGCCCACTCCATTTGGAAAAACAAGTCCAGATTCAGCCATCTGAGATCCCCACTTTGGCCCTGGTTTTTCCCGATCCCATGTGCTTTTCCCAGCAGGGAAGGCAGCCAGCCTGCCCTGCTGGAACCTGGGACAAACCCAGGTGGGGGATTTTGACAGGCACCCAGTGTGGGAGGAGGAACCAAAGCGAATCATTCCCTCCCCGGGACACGGACTAGAACAGAGCTGTGACAGAGACCTGCCAACACTGGGATCTGAGTGGGGAAAATCACTGCCCAGCAATTTGGGAAATGGCCAGGATCTCTGGTCATTACCCCGAGAGATGAGAAGGGCACAAAATGAAGTTGATAATGTCCAGACAGGGAGTTCTTCTCAGTGGAAAACGGGGCTTTTTGAGGGAGCTGAGGAACTACAAATGGTGTGGTTTGAGAGCAGCACCATCCTGCCAGGAGAGGTGTCCTGAGAGCCCTCGTGCTCTGCACTGCAGCTCGGCAGTGACACCGTGGCCCAGGGAGAAACCAGCACTGCTTTCCTGCTGATTGTGACCAGGGTGAGCTCACGGAACAGCTCGAGGTGTGTTGGCCATCCTGGGGGTTTATCTGCCAGCAAGTCCTGCTGGAAAGCCTTGTGGGGTAAATGCTCTATCATCCCACGCTGCTCTGACAAGGATGTGAGGAACGCCTCTGCTGAGTGACCCTCGTGGCAGCACTGGGCATTCCCAGGCTGCTCCCTGCCCCTGGGAAGGGGCAGAGGTTCTGGATGGAGCTCTGCAGACACTGCTGTGGCACTCAGAGGGTCACTGCACACGTGGCCTGGTGGCGGTGGCTTGTCAAGAAACAAAGAATTCTCCAGTGATCTCCACCCCGAGCACTGCTGGGAGCCCTGGAGTTCACTGAGCACCTCCTGGAGGTGTCTAATGCCAGGGGGTGGGTGGCTGATGACCTCTCTGCAAACAGCTCCCCATGGCAATGTTCCCTGCTCTGCCGGGGACCAAACAGTGACAAGGTGGCAGGGAGCTGTGGCACAGGGCTGCAGCCTCTGCAGGGCCTGGGGCTCGGGTAGGAGATCAGCACGGGGACAGAGCCAGGGGATAGCATCACCTGGCCAGCTTCGGTTTCCTTATGCAAGACAGGCCTGGGTCCCACTGCAGCAAAAAGGGCAAAGCCACACGGGTGACACGGACGAGTGGCACAGTCCCTGCCCAGGAGAGACTGCTCCTGCTCCCTGCCGGCGCCAGCCTGGCTGCGCTCACCTCCCAGAGCAGCAACCTGGGAGAAACCACCCTGGAGCCAAGAGAGAGCAGCAAGGGACAAAGGACAGAGCGGCCATTGGGGACTGCTGCTGGCTGTGCCCTTGGCTCGTGGGCGAGGAGCCGCAGCCCAAAGGAGCCACGCGCAGGAGAGGGCAAGGGAAGGGTCGGCCATGGGAGCTGCTGGAGGTGTAGGGCCACAGGAGTGACTCCTCCTGCTCGTGGGCCTCCAGGCCTGTGCTGTGGCTCCGAGCCCTGGCCAAAGAAATGGCAGGGACATTTTCCACCCCCAGGTCTGGTGGCACTCTGCAGCCCCACTCGGTACAGGCACCGAGCCTCTCCCGCAGCTCCCCCAGGCATCCCTGCAGTCTGCACTTCCAGGAGCCCCTTCCCCTCAGCCCTGCAGTCTGCATCCCCATGGCTTCAGCCCATCCGTTGTCCCTCAGCCCGAGGCAGCAGCAGGGAGCTGTCACAGCTGGCCACCCTGTGCTGCAAATGCTGCATCCCTGCGAGGGTGGGCAGCGCATTCCTGGCTGTGCCGGGGCACGGCGAGCAGGACAGGGGTCGGGGTCTGTCCCATCCCTCGCTAAAGGAATTCCTCCCCCATTCCCCACTGGGCGCTGCTGCCCCGAGTTCAGTGTAGCAGCAGTTTAACAGGGCAGCACATCTCACCGCAGAGCTGAGAGCAGGCACGAAGGAAGCACGGAGCTGAAATTCCAGAGGGAATCCGCGCAGGCAGAGCAGAACAGCTCAGCTAGAAACCTGCCAGGGTCTTTAGTGGCTGTGAACATCTGGGGAGCAGGCAGGCTCAAGGTTTAAAAGCCGCTCAGGAGTGCTGTTTACAAGGCAGATCGCCAGTGTTTTGTAGGAATTAGTCATCCCCAGCTCCAACATGCAGCACACGGAGCCCTGCAGGAACTGGCATTGCACAGCTCCCAGCCCCAGCTCCAACATCGAGCACACCGAGCACACCGAGCCCTGCAGGAACACTGCTGGCTCTGGCATCACACAGCTCCAGCCCCAGCTCCCAGCCCCAGCTCCCAGCCCCAGGGCCCAGCAGGACCGGCTGGCAGCCTCCGGAGGGCTCGGGGATGACAGACTGAGGGGAGAGCTGCAGGAGAACACGGAGCTCTCCAAACGAACCCTGAGCACATCAAGGAGTGCTCAGAGAGAGGTTCTTCTGTGCAGGGGAAGCCTTTCAGAGCAATTACCTTCAGGACAGTGAGTGGAACGAGCACTGGCTGCTCTCTGATGATACTGCACTTAGAGCTCTCGGTACAGCTTTAGTTTTCAGCTTTTTGTTTTCCACAGGAGGAGCAGACAGGGCAGGACCCCAGTGCTTTAGGGCAGACCGGGAGAGGTCCCGAATGCAGCATGGGCAGAAGTTTGTCACTCACCTGCCACAGCTCATTTCCATAAGAGCCACACAGAATATATGGAATAAATATTCTACGGAATACCACACTGCACCTGTCCCCACTTCACACATCCCCAAGTGGCTAAAGTGGCCCATTAGGGCAGGGAAAGGAGGCCTTAAACTGCAGGGGAAAATGACTTCTCGTGAAGCAAATCCCAAAGCAAGCAGAAGTGGAGCTCCGGATCGGTGTGTGATCAGACAAGAGTGGGTTATCTCAGATAACCGAGAGTTTGCAGAAGGCAGGGAGGTGACTGTGAAGCAGTTTCTCACACTGCTTTGTGTTTAACAGCCACACTGGCAGTGCTGGAAGGGCTTCTCTGGCATCAGAGTCTGGCCTGCGCAGATCCACCTTGGAATACTCGGAGACACTTCCCTGGAACACTTCGAAGGCCCTGCTGGGTTCTGGAGTATCTCACAGAAGCATCTAAAGGCAAACTGTGGGGTCCGATGGACTGATTTTGGTTCTGATGGACACGTGAGTGTGTCTGCTGTGTGTCTCTCTCCCTGGAGAGGAGAGTGAGGGCAGTGAGGGCACAGAGAAGTGCTGGAAGTTCCTGGGAGAGGGCACAGTCCTCGGTCACAGCGCTATCCTGACCTACACCATGAGCACCTGGAGAACTTGGGAGCTGTCTCTGGCCATCCCTGCCCTCCCTGGGACTGCTGGGCTGGGGAAACACACCTCCAGATGTGGGAAAAGGATGGGAATAGTGGGGGAAGGAATGGAGACGGCAGATCAAACTTCACCTCATGCAGAACCTGCCTGGCCCCACCGTGTTCCCAAGGGAAGCTCTGCAGGGCCTGCAGCTGAATCAGGGATTTGCTCAGGGCTCCGAGTGCCCTGTCCCAGGTGTGCTAGGCAGCCTTTCCTGGCACTCCCTGAGCCCCTCTCTGCTGGAGCTCCAGCCCGGGGCACCCACACTTTGACTGGGCACCCACCTGGGCACCCACCTGAGCACCCACACCTTGTCTGAGCACCCACACCGTGACTGGGCACCCACACCTTGTCTGGGCACCCACCTGAGCACCCACACCTTGCCTGAGCACCCACACCTTGTTTGAGCACCTACACCTTGCCTGGGCACCCACATCTTGTCTGAGCACCCACACCTTACCTGAGCACCCACCTGGGCACCCACACCTTGTCTAAGCACCCACACCTTGCCTGGGCACCCACCTGGGCACCCACACCTTGTCTAAGCACCCACACCTTGCCTGAGCACCCACACCTTGCCTGGGCACCCACCTGGGCACCCACACCTTGCCTGGGCAGTCCCTGTGCCTGTCCCCGTGGCTCCAGGCCCCCATGCCATGGGACCAGCCCTGCTCTTGCCGCTCCTGACAGATTTACGGAAAGTCCTGCTGAGATCGCTGTGCCTGCTGAGGGAGGGCAAGGAGCAGAGGCTCTGGGGGAGTTGGGAATCGCAGCACATCCATGCGGAATCGCTCTCTCCCCTGCAGTCTGCAGCCATTGCCCACACCCTGCCCTGCAGCACAGGATGCTGCAGCCCCCGGGATGGGGCTGGGTGATGAATGCTGCCCACACCCTGGCCTGCCATCTCAGCAGGCAGCCAGGCACCACCTGCTGCCGCACACGGAGCACGAGGCACACGGAGAACGCAGGCATGAAGCGGACTCGGGGATTTATCGAGGCCCTGAGATGATTTTGGCAACAGCAGACCCTTCACAAATCCCCTGGATGAGGATCAAACCTTTGGGAAGCAGATGGGAGGTGATGAATCTGCCTCCCCTGCTGCATGGAAATCAGGGCTAGTTTTATGGAGTGCCGAGCGTGGGAAACCCCGGAGCAGAGGGAGAGCAGCACCAGCACACTCACGGACCTCACTCCAAGCTCCCCTTGGCTGCGGCAGCTCCAGAAGATCCCTTTTCCCCCAGATTTCTGACTCCTGTGTGCCATCAGGACAGCCATGCACCGAGGATATTTATTTATCCTCTCAGAGCCCTGACCAGACCGGGACAGAATGTCCCAAATGTTCCAAAATGTCCCAAAACGCAACCTCCCGGCTCCCTGGCACAGAGGCCATCCCGGCCTCTCCCGTCCCGGCCCTGTCCATCCCACAGAGCCATGTTGGAAACTTCCAGCCAGAGCCTGGCACCTGAGAAGAGCCCAGAGCTCCAGTTCCTCATGTCCTGGCCCCGTGGCCTCTCCCAACACTTCCCTCTAGAGCAGGTGAAAATTGTTCCACTGCTAATGCCATCCACATCCACTCCCAGCGCCACATCTGGAAACCTTCTCAGGACATTAAAGGACATCATTGTGAGAAAGAAACTCTCTGGTTCCAGCAACACTCCTGGCACTCTTTGTTAAATATTCTAACCCCAGGCTATTTTGGGGCTGCCATATTCCTGTACAGCTTCTGGAGTGGAAGCCCCCTGAACTATAGGTGGGGCATCTCTCCAGTTCTTCATCCCTCTTTCCTGAGGCTCTGTTTTCAGGGATAATATTTTTTCTTCCACTTCTATTAAGTGAAACAAAA
>VZRL01006437.1:127081-184752 GCA_013397895.1 Origma solitaria | reverse complement strand
AAAAAAAAAAAAAAGGAGGTGATTTAGCTGCAGAGAGGAAGCAGGAAAAAAAAATCCCCCAAGGCAAGTTTAATTCCCAGCTTCAGAGGCTCTCAAGGCTGCGGCATGAGGAAAGCTCTGCTCTGGATAGGAGCTTCCTCCTGGAGCCTGCCGAGCCTCCTGCCTGTGGAACGCATCCTTCCCCCCCTCCACAGCCTGGCTGCAAGCATTTGCCTTGGCTGAACCTTCTCTTTGTCTGTCCCCTCTCCTGCCATGTTTGCAGCCCCTTCCTCCTGACTGTGGGCAGCTTCTCCCCCAGGCTGTGGCTCTTCCCGAGGGATGGATGGCAAGAGCCAGATGGGCAGCTTCACCCCCAGGCTCTTCCCAAGGCATGGATGGCAAGAAACAGGTGGGCAGCTTCACCCCCAGGCTCTTCCTGGGGGAGGGATGGCAGGACCCAGGAGCTGCTGCCATCAGCAGCCAAATGTTGGGAATTGTGCTCCACATCTGCTGCTCCTCATCCTCAGCGGGGCAGGTGGGCTCTTCCCAGCTGGGTTTGGTTGTGGTGCCCTTGCAGGAAGGCTTCAGAGCAGCAGGTGTGGAGCGCAATTCCCAATGTGCAGCTCCTGGCTCTTGCCATCCATCCTACAGAGCCACAGCCCGGGGGTAAAGCTGCCCCCCTGGCTCTTTGCCATCCATCCCTCGGGAAGAGCCTAGGGGTGAAGCTGCCCCCCTGGCTGTTCCTGTCCATCCATCCCTCGGGAAGAGCCTGGGGACGAAGCTGCCCCCCTGGCTCATCCCATCCCTCCCTCGGGAAGAGCCACAGCCTGGGGCTGAAGCTGCCCACTGTCAGGAGGAAGGGGCTGCAAACATGGCAGGAGAGGGGACAGAGGAAGAGAAGGTTTAGCCAAGGTAAATCCTGGCAGCCAGGCTGTGGAGAGGGGAAGATGCATTGGCTCAACCCAGCTGGGATGAGCCCCGCTGAGGATGAGGAGCTGAGGTCCTCTTGGCACAGCGCGCCCCAATCTCCGCCTGCCCCTGCCACATCGATGATGAAAAGGCAGCGTGGGGAAGCCCAGGCAGCTGGGCACGAGTTGTTTTTCTGCTGGAGATCACAGAAATGCCAGGCTCCAGAGCTGGCAGTCTGGCACCTGGCAGCAGCAGGAAGTGAACCATCCTTGCAGAGGGGAGAAAGGAATAAACAAACAGCAAACAGATGACTTTTCCATGGATGCTCACTCCTCCAGGCACAGGCAGCCTGTGCCCACAGCCCTGCATGTGGGAGGCACGGCAGGCTGGCACATCTTTGATCCATTTTCCATTTGTTCTGTTCTGCCCCAGTGCCTGATTATTTCCTTTTGTTCAACGAGAAATTGGCTGGGGGAATCTGGAGGTTAAGAACTGCAATAAGAGGCAATTTTTTAAGCTTTGTCAGTTTTTGCTGCTTAATCAACTGGACATTGTCCCTTTGAATAAAAGCTCCCGAGTTCTCAGCAAGATGGCTGAGAGGTACCAGGAGCCCGCCGTGCCTTTGCCATATGGTGCCAGCCTCGCTCCTGGCGTCAGCAGGGCACGGCCTGGCATGGCCTAGCCACTCTGTCAGTGCGGATGGGGTCACAGCGACCCTCCCAGCAAAGGGAGCGGCAGGGGGAATTGTGGATGGGCCCCAGCCCCGGCTCTGCTTCTCCCTGTGCCCACATCCCAGCGGGAAGCCCTTGCCGTGCTGCTCCAGGAGAGGGAGCCTGGCTGCTGCCGTGAGCGGCTCCTGTAGGATCTGTCCCTGAGCCCCGATAGGATCTGTCCCTGTGTCCCTATAGGATCTGTCCCCAAACCCCGGGACTGTGTCCCTGTAGGACCTGTCCCCGAGCCCCAGCACTGTGTCCCTGTAGGATCTGTCCTTGTGCCCCAGGACTGTGTCCCTGTAGGATCTGTCCCCAAACCCTGGGACTGTGTCCCTGTAGGATCTGTCCCCAAGCCCCAGGACTGTGTCCCTGTAGGATCTGATGGAAATCGGTGGCACAGCCCCAGGGGCTGTAAGGAGGAACGGGAATCTGTAGGATGGCTGTAGGTGCTGGATCTGGTGTGACCCAGGGCTGGGTTTAGGGCTGACAGGTGGGATGGGGATGCCCTGGAGGGCAGACCCCCCCACCACCTCTGAGCTGATTAATTATAAATATTTATTAATTATGGGCTGAGAGGTGGGATGGGGAGCACAGGATGGGGATGGTGGGGAGGGGAGAGCCCACCCACCACCTCTGAGTTGATTATTTATAATTATTTATTATGGGCTGACAATGGGGATAAAAAAACTCAACACTTGGTGAGGGCTCTGCTCATCGGCCTCACTCACCGGGGGCTTCCCTTTGGAAAGAGAGTGGAAACTGGGGGAAATAAGGGGAAAGGAGGAAAGACAAGCAGGTCCCAGTGCTCTCTGCGTGGCACTCACCACCATGTGGAAATTGGGGAAAATAGGGGAAAGGAGGAAAGACAAGCAGGTGGCAATGTTCCCTGCGTGGCACTCACCGCCATGTGGAAATAGGGGAAAAGGAGGAAGGACAAGCAGGTCCCAGAGCTCTCTATGTGGCGCTCACCACCATGTGGAAATTGGGGGAAATAGGAAAAAAGGAGGAAAGGCAAGCAGGTGACAGTGTTCCCTGTGTGGCACTCACCGCCATGTGGAAATAGGGGAAAAGGAGGAAAGGCAAGCAGGTGACAGTGTTCCCTGCGTGGCACTCACCACCATGCGGTTGAGGGACACCCAGCAGTCGTCGGGGAAGTCCTGCAGCATGGGCACCAGGAACTGGAGGCAGCCGTCCCAGTGGCAGAGCAGCAGCATCATCCCGATGAGGTTGATGATCCTCATCACGGCGCTGGCCAGGTCGTAGGTCATGTGGAAGATCTGCGGGGCCACAGGAGCAGGCTAGAGGGCAGCTCCCCCAAAAACCATCCCGGGGTTAGGGGGCAGCTCCCCCAAAACCAGCCCAGGGTTAGAGGGCAGCTCCCCCAAAAAACCACCCCAGGGTTCGGGGCAGATCCCCCAAAAGCACCCCAGGGTTAGGGGGCAGCTCCCCCAAAAAACCACCCCAGGGTTAGAGGGCAGCTCCCCAAAAGCACCCCAGGGTTAGAGAGCAGCTCCCCAAAAGCACCCCAGGGTTAGAGAGCAGCTCCCCCAAAAGCACCCCAGGATTAGAGGGCAGCTCCCCCAAAGCACCCCAGGGGTAGAGGGCAGCTCCCCAAAAGCACCCCAGGGTAAGAGAGCAGCTCGAGGGCAGCTCCCCCAAAAACCCACCCCAGTGTTCGGGGCATATCCCCCAAAAGCACCCCAGGGTTAGGGGGCAGCTCCCCCAAAAAACCACCCCAGGGTTAGAGGGCAGCTCCCCAAAAGCACCCCAGGGTTAGAGAGCAGCTCCCCAAAAGCACCCCAGGGTTAGAGAGCAGCTCCCCCAAAAGCACCCCAGGATTAGAGGGCAGCTCCCCCAAAGCACCCCAGGGTTAGAGGGCAGCTCCCCAAAAGCACCCCAGGGTTAGAGAGCAGCTCCCCCAAAAGCACCCCAGGGTTAGAGGGTAGCTCCCCAAAAACCACCCCAGGGTTATGGGGCAGCACCCCCAAAGCACCCCAGGGTTAGGGAGCAGCTCCCCCAAAGCACCCCAGACAATCACAGCAGGGTCAGGGCTCAGAATGTCCCTGAAGGGACAGAACAGCCGCACCAGCTTGGCTCGGGCACAGTGTGCAAGCAGAGCCAGCTGAAAAACAGCTCCAACCCCAAAATACCAAACCACCATCAGTCACCCCTCCTGCCCTGGGATTCTGCCTTCTAATTTACCATGGAAAGCTCCATAACTCCTTCTACAAAATAAGCTGGTTGCAAATATCTCTGGCCCACCAGGCACTCCTCAGGAATGAACTCTACCATTCCGTTTTTCGGCTGCAATGCCCTGCTTTGGTTTCTGATCCGGCTGGATGTGTGCTGCACAGGGGCCTTTGTGCTGATGTCAGCTGCAGTCCCTGCACACATCCAATGCAAGAAGGAAGGGCCTCCAGCTCACTGAGGCTCCTGCAAGAGCATCTGATGCATCTCCTTCCTCGCGTTCCTGGTGTTGTGCTGCTGCCTCCCTGCCAAGGTGGGCAAGGAAAAGAGGGGCCTGGCTTTCCTGATCTTCTTTTCCAGTTCTTCACGTGAGAAATAAAGCTGCAAGCACAATGTGCTTACACAGCCCCTGATCCAGGCCCAGGTGCCTCAGGTGCCTCGCCTCAGGTGACTCCCAGAGGAGCGTCAGGGAGGTTTGTGACACAGGGGACAGGCTGTGGGATGTGTGGCCAAATCCATGCAGCTCCCGGCTGCCCCAACAGGGACACTCCTGCTCCTCCCACCACCATGGCACTGCCACCTTTGCCCACGCCAGGGATCCACCTCTGATCCCACAGAGCTAAGAAGGCAGAAGATCTCTGTCATCAAGGAAAGGAATCCCGTTTTTGCAGCTGGGATTGGCTCACCCCTCTGCTGTCAGAGCTGGCTGTCCGGTTGGAATGGCTGTTCCTGGGCAGCCACCCCCACCTAAGGGCCACACACCCCGAGCGATGCCCACGCACCCAACCCCGCCAGGATGCTGGCATGCAGCAGGAGGAGTGATTTATTTGGATAACTGCTGCTAACTCCATTATTGCCCTGCACCCAGGCTGGAGCCCACACTGACAGTGTGAGAAAGGCCATTCGAGTGATCTTTCAGGGCTGAAAAGAAGAATATCTCCAAAATCCAGCATGAAAGGCCGTTCCAGGAAATCCAGCTCTCGCTGCTGACTCAGTGGGGCAGTATGAAAGCTGAGCACATAATTCATAAAGAATAATTCCTCCTGGTTTCCTCTTTTTTCCTCCCCCTGCAGAAATGATCATTCTCATTTAGATAACCCAGAGCGAATCCATCCTGTTGGAATGAGAGCCCGGGGCTGTGCTTTTAATGAAGCTGCAGCAGCAGTTTGCAGAAGGATCTTTTGTGCTAGCAGGGTTTTTCTGTGCTAATGACTTTTCCTCTCACACCTCTGGGTGTTTTTCAAAGAGCTCCAGCCCTGCTGTAACCCTGGGAACTCCAACCAGGGACAGGGAGAAGCCCTGTCAGTGCCTTCCTTCGTTTGATAGATGAAAAGTAGAGAGCGAAGAGCCCGAGGGCACGGCTGGCTCAGGGAACAGGTGATGGATGTGGAGCTTCTGACAGGAAGGTTGGGATCTATCCCAGCCCGGGTAGGGCACAGGGCTGGGATTTTGGTGCAGGATCCAGGTCCTGCTCTGGACCTTGGGATCAGCATTTGAACACTGGAGCCCCTGAGGGGACACACCTGGGAAGGAGGTGCACCACGGCTCAGGGATTCCCAGAAGTAATTATGATTATGAACTGCAAATGTCTGAGCTGCGGTGAGACACCTCCAGCTCCAAATGTGTCAGGAGTTCCCAGCTGGAGCCAGGAGCAGGAGGAGAGCAGAGCACGGATTCATTTATATTTATTTAAAGGATATATAATTTATATAATATACATATTTAAAGGATATTCTTGGATAGAGCTATCCCTGTTTCCCGACAGTCCAAAATCCCGACCAGGGTTTCAGCATCCCTGCTACGAAATGGGCTCTGTCCTTCCAGCCAAAGGACACGCAGTTCTTCCTGAAAGGACAGCTTGGGAAAGTGGGAGGACCAAAACTTCCCTCGAAAAGTCATTGCTGGTTATGTAAGAGCTCCATCTTGGAAATTCCACTTCTATGGAACGAGCTACCAGGATACCATCAGAAGGAATCTGAAATCCTGTCAGCCCCAAATCACAGGGCAGCCCTGCTCCATCCTGGACTGCAGCAGCATTCCTGCAGGAACCAAGGACACCCTGGGGCTGTGGGGCCTGCCTCTGGCTCCCATCGAGGCTGGGTTTCATGGGGTGGGTTTGTGCTGGCACATGGCCACCAGGAGCCCTCTGCTCCAGGCTGGCTGGGCTGGGGCTGCCCTGCTCCTGGGGAGCAGCCTGGGAGGGAAGGGCAGGGCAGGAGCTGCTCCAGGCACAGCCCCTGGGCACAGCCCCTGGGCCGGGCTCTGCGGGCACAGCCGGCCTGGGGTGGGATTGCACAGATGGGATGGGATGGGATGGGATGGGATGGGATCCATGGGATGGGATGGGATGGGATGGGATGGGATGGGATCCATGGGATGGGATCCATGGGATGGGATGGCACTGCACATCTGGGATGGGATGGCACTGCACATCTGGGATGGGCTGCACATCCCTGCTGGCTTTTCCTGCTGTGGAGGTGCTGTGCCTGGAACAAATGGATTCTCCTGGGGTTTGGGGGCCCTGCTGCAGAGGATCCCACGGATCCCAGTGATCCTGCCTGGAGCCAGGCCGAGCCAGCAGCATCCCTGGGGCTCCAGGACAGATCCTGCTCCACAGGAAGGCACTGGAACTGCTTGGTGCCCTTCACTCCATGCCAGCAGAGCAGGAACTGTGGCTCCAACTCCCTGGTCCCGAGCCAGGGCTGGTGTCTGTACCCACACCACGGCTCATGTACAACTGGGATAAATCCCTGCGGATAATCAAGGAGCTGTGACACTGCTCCAGCTTCAGAGGAAGCAAAGAATTCACTCTCCATTTATGGCTTAAAAACCCCACAGACCTGAGAAGGAAACACAAATCTCCAAAGAGAATCACAACAGTCTCGTGTGTTGTGAGCGCTCTGGGGTCAGCGTTAAAGGGAGGAAAACCGTGTTTACTCACATTTAAGAAGAGTATTTGTGGACTTTGGGGGAGAAAGTTGCCATGTCTTTCAGCCTGCCTGGCCCTCCTTGGCTTTTGAAGATAACAGAGGTAAAGATCCCTTTTCCTCCCAGAGGCATTAGCCGCCTTTCCAGAGCTCAGTGCTAATCTCCTGCTGGGCTGGGATAGGTGGGTGCTGCCTGAGCTTCTCTGAGCCCCAAATCCAGTATGGCCACACTGCCGAGGGGGCTGCGCTCAGGGCTCTGTGGATCCCCAAAGCACTCATCCTGTTCAGCTCCAGAGCAGCCTGGACAGAGCTGCGCTGAGGGTTCTATGGATCCCCAAAGCACTCACCCTGTTCAGCCTGGACAGGGATCCTTCCACACAGCCTCCACACAGAGGAGCTCACTGCTACACCAGGATTTGGTTAACTTGGGATCAGGGCCGGTTCTTGTGGCAAATGTCACCTTCCCCACGCTCAGCCTGAGTCCTGAGGGACACAAGGCAGCGAGGAGGGCAGGGCTGGGGAGCCTGGATGGGCAGAGCCATCGTGGAAGGGACAGACAGAGAACACACAACTGCCAGCGGGGGCTTTCCCAGGGGACAAACCTTCCCTGGGCACTCACAGAGCACTGGGGCATGGCCAGGAGCCACCCTGAGCACAGCCAGGGACACAGAGCCACCCTGAGCACAGCCAGGGCACACCCTGAGCACAGCCAGGGACACAGAGCCACCCTGAGCACAGCCAGGGCACACCCTGAGCCAATCTGAGCACAGCCAGGGACACAGAGCCACCCTGAGCACAGCCAGGGACACAGAGCCACCCTGAGCACAGCCAGGGACACAGAGCCACCCTGAGCACAGCCAGGGACACCCTGAGCCAATCTGACCACAGGCAGGGACACAGAGCCACCCTGAGCACAGGCAGGACTCAGGGCAGCCAGGGAAAGGGATTCCCCCAGGAACTCCCCCCGAGGAGGGAGCCCACCCCACTGGGACACACTAGGGGCTTTCAGGAAGGCAAAGCCACCTCTCAGCTGCTCTCTCCCCTCTCCTGGTGCTGCTGTGGGAAATGCACCCTTGACTCCTCTCCTTGCTCCCTCCTTACCCTCCCCAGCTTCCTATTCATTCCTCCAGTGATGGCATGCTTAAGATGTATCAAAACATAAACTGATTTTACTCCAAAAGCTTTCCTGTCCCCAGTAGCTCCTCAGGGTTTGGTGATGAATGGCCACCTTGTTCTTTGGGCAGAATGGACACATTTTTACACATTTTTTTCTTTGGAAGGATGGACAAAATGCTGTTCCAACCACTCAACTATACAATAGTAGAAACTCCAAATTTCTGAGGCGATTGTTGCTGAAACAGGCTGAGCTGTGGAAGGAGAATCACGTGGAGGAACCCAGCTGGGTTTATTGACACTTTGGGAAGAGGGATCCCTTTGGAAAGCACAGCGCTGGGTGGGACAGCTTTGGGCTGTGCTGGGCACAGTGTGCCTGGCAGGAGGAGGGGCTGGGACCCAGATTGTTTGGGGCAGGGCTGGGAGGAGTTGGGACCCAGATTTGCAGGCTGTATGGGGCAGGGCTCAGGAGTTGGGACCCAGATTTGCAGGCTGTATGGGGCAGGGCTCAGGAGTTGGGACCCAGATTTGCAGGCTGTATGGGGCAGGGCTCAGGAGCTGGGACCCAGGTTTGCAGGTTGTTTGGGGCAGGGTTCAGGAGCTGGGACCCAGATTTGCAGGCTGTGTGGGCCAGGCTGGCAGCGCAGGCCCCAGAGCACACGGAAGGGCTGAGCAGGGCTGCTCTGCGGGCACAGCCACATCTGAGGCTCTGTGCCTGCCTGGGCTGGGGCTCCGGGCCCGCCTGCTTTCTGCTGTGCCAGCACACCCAGCCAGAGCCAGCAGATCGGCTTTTAGATGGGTGAGAGTTTGGGGTGGATTCTCTCTTTCTGCTGGCTCTGCAGCCAGTGCCATCACCAATGCAGTGAGAGTTTGGGGCTGATTCTGTTTCTCTGCTGGCTCTGCAGCCAGAGCCATCACCAATGGAGTGAGAGTTTGGGGTGGATTCTGTTTTTATGCTTGCTCTGCAGCCAGAGCCATCACCAATGGAGTGAGAGTTTGGGGCTGATTCTGTTTTTGTGCTTGCTCTGCAGCCAGTGCCATCACGAATGTCAGCAGCTGCTGCTGCTGCCTGCAGTCAGGGCTCTGATGATCCCCGGGCTGCCCGGGGGAAGGGATTGGGATTGGGATTGGGATTGGGATCGGGATCAGGGCTCGCCCGCCTGGAACTGGAGGGAAGTGCTCCCAGGGCCAGGTGGTGGCAGAGATGCTCAGGCAGATTTTACACTTCAGCTACAATAACCCTTTGTGCTGCCGTGGCAGTTCCCCTCCGCCGCTCTGGGGCTGTGCTGACATTATTACTCTGCTGTGCTCCCTCTCCCCAGGGATGCTCCAGAGGGGCCAGCAGGGCACACGGCAGGGAACTGAGGGCACAGGTTGGAGCCCAGGCTGGGATGGCAGCTGCGATCCCTGCCCGTGTCCCTCGGGGTGTGGGCAGGGCAGCACAGCCTGGGGCTGGGGGCTCTGCCAGGGCACCATGCAAGCCCCCAGCTCCTCCCCAGGTGATTTAACCCTTCCCAGGTAGCCTGCCCTGCCTCGTGGGAGTTCTTCCCCAGGTGATTTAACCCTTCCCAGGCAGCCTGCCCTGCCTCGTGGAAGTTCTTCCCCAGGTGATTTAACCCTTCCCAGGTAGCCTGCCCTGCCTCGTGGAAGTTCTTCCCCAGGTGATTTAACCCTTCCCAGGCAGCCTGCCCTGCCTCGTGGGAGTTCTTCCCCAGGTGATTTAACCCTTCCCAGGCAGCCTGCCCTGCCTCGTGGAAGTTCTTCACCAGGCAGGAGGAGCTCAGGGAACAGAGAACAGCAGCAAGCCCGTGCAAAAGGGAAAAGGAAAAAAAAAGGCATTTTCTCGCCTTCTCCCTTTGAGACTTGTGTCTCCTGGAAAATATTTACAGCAGAGAAAGGTGAACTAGCAGGGCTAATTAGCATGGAGAGGGCTGGCGTGGCTGGAAGCTGCTGATGGATATATATATAAACCCCACGATCCTGCCACCACCGTGTGTTTTGCCTCTTGCACTCTCCGAGTTGAGGTTGTCATGACAGCAGCCCCCCTTCCTCTCCCCCTGCCACCATTCCCAGCCTAGACTTTAATCTTCATCATTTTAAGAACTTTTGTCACCACGGCAACATGACACAGACTTTTAAAAATATTTTCTAGCACACCTCGAGCGACCGTCTTTCATGCACGGTTCCCTTTAAACCTCCAGGAAAAACCATTTGGGGTTGGAGTGTGAGACTGTGGCGTTGTCACCTCCCAGGAACAGCAACACCAGCACTGGGGCTGGGGCTTTTTCCAGCAGCTCTGTGCCTTCGGAGGAGCTCTCCGTTGCTTTTCCGCGGGGTTTGTGTTCCCACATGCTCCCAGCTCAGGTTTTCCACAGGATCTTTCCCTCTTGGAAAAAGGGAAGGCAAACAAGCCCCCCGAGCTGTAAATAGCTTGGGTGTCTCAAGGGGAATCAGATCTCTGCCCTGCCCAGGCTGGTTCGGATCTCTCGTGGCTCTTATCTGCATCTTTGGGAACTGGAGCTCTCCTCAGAGGCTGGCAATGAATCACGGCTGGAAGTAGGTCATGGGCTTTTGGGGACGTTAAGAATGACCACGGTCACCAGACAAAAGGTCTGCCTCGCTCAGGAGCTATACATAGATGTGCCCAGGGAAAGGAAATCTGGGATGCTGAGGGAAAAGGAGGCTGCAACACCTGAGAAAGGGACACGGAACACAAGTGGTTAGAAACTGGGGCTGGAAAGGGCTCCAGGAGGGGCACTCAGGGGCTGCAGGGGGTCCCAGGCTCTGACCCAGGGCAGGATTCCTCTGAAATGGCTCCGGGAGGGGCACTGAGGGGCTGCAGGGGGTCCCAGGCTCTGAGCCGTGGCCAGGAGGGTTCGTTTGGGGTCTGTCTGATCCCAGCCTGCCTGGGCTCAGTGGGAACAGCCCCTGGACAGGGCCCACCAGGGAGGCAGGGGAGGCAGCTGGCTGGGAGCAGGTTCTGCCATCG
The DNA here is from genome assembly GCA_013397895.1 of Origma solitaria. NCBI lineage: Eukaryota > Metazoa > Chordata > Aves > Passeriformes > Acanthizidae > Origma > Origma solitaria. The sequence continues at coordinate 173,935 of VZRL01006437.1, read as the reverse complement.
CCCAGGGCAGTGCCAGCCTCTCCCTGGATCCCTTTCCAGCCAGGACATCCCAAAGCTGTGCTCGGGAACGGGATCCCAACCCTTTTCCTCCAGGGCTGGGCTGTGTCACGGCTCTTTGGAAGCTGCTGGACTCACACAGAGTGACAGCTTCAGCACAGCCTGAAGGTCCCTGAGCACGAGGTGGAAGTTAAACCCCAGGAAATGAAATCTGTTCATTGTTTCCGAGCTGCTGAAGTGCTGTTGTTTCAGGACTTCACCTGAAGCTCGCTCTGCAGCACGGAGAGCAGCACACTCGAGGAACATCTGGTGTGCCACAGGTGCTTCCCTGTGCCCACCCAGAGCCCAGCCCGGGAGCCAGGGACTGCCAGCTCTGTTTGTCTCGAGAAACACAACATCCACGGCCAGGACACGGCACAAAGGCAATCACTTCCAGAGAAAGAGAATTGTCTGCTCAGAGTTCCCACTGCCTGCAGAACAGCCCTCGTTCCCAATCTGGAGAAAGAAATCAGCAGCGACCTTTGTTTTCTTATTCCTTTCAGTCCCACCTGGATTTTTTTAAATTTTTTTTTTTTTTTTTGTTTAAAATTCAGAACAGATTTTTTCAAATCTGAGCTGAATCCCCAGGGATCCATATGATTAACACCTGAGATTGGATATGAACTCCTCAGGTTCTGCCCTGGAACCGCAGCCTTGCTGAGGAACTGAGGAACTCCTGCAGTTTGCTCTTGATCAATTCACATTATTTCTTTCATGCTATCTGCATTCTGATCCGGAGGGCAAAGCACACACATCTCACCCCTCTGCTAACCCAGTCTAGGTTTCTGTAGGGGCACAGGGGAAGAGGAGAGCCCAAAATGCACTCCCCGAAAGGAGCCAATGTCAGAAAAGGCTAAGATCGCTTTCTCAGTGTGCCTGTGAGTTCAGATTGACACAAACCAGGTATAAATCCAACTTTCTACTTACCATTTAACCTCTACTTTTGCTCAGAGGAGCCGTTAAAAATGGACTCTTTAGGTTTTGTTCTGATTTTTGCCATTACCTAATTTTTGCAGTACAGCATTTGAGTATACTTTCAAATACCAGAGGAAATGCTAAAATACAGAGAGGCACTTCTATGAAATACATGCAAAGACATGGAGCCTTTTAAAAGCAGTTTGGGGTTTTTTGAGAGAATGACTTATCAGGCCAGGTCGTCTCTGCTGGGTAGGGCAGGGCAGGGCAGGGCAGGGTAGGGCTGGGCAGGGGCAGGTGAGGCCCTGGCACATCCCTGGGCTGAGATTTGCCCTGTTTGCCCAGCAGCAGGAGCCGAGGCTCTGCAGCCTGGCACAGCCTGGCACAGCCTGCCAGGGGCTCTGCAGGGACCCTGTGCGCTCTCACCCACCTCAGTCTTGCCTTTAATCCCATTACAACCACAGCAACCCGGCACAGCTTCCAGCCCGGGCTCCTGGGATGCTGGCAGGTGCTGAACCAGCCAGGGAAGGGCTCCTGGCAAGGTTTCCTGTGCCCCTCAGGATTTTTAGCTTCTGTATTTTCATGTATCTGTAGTTTTAGTGTGTAAGTCTGCACTCCATGCAGGGTACTAAAGCTGCTGTTCCCAGCATTTTAGACAAAACTGCTCCTCTCAGTTGGAAATCCAAGGACACTTTCGCTGCTTCAGGGCCCCAAAATATGGAACCAACAGTGAACTGGGGGAGCAAACTTGGGGTGCTTGACATCAGCACCTGAAGGTGTGATTGGAGGATTAAGGCTTGATATGTTAATGGACAGAACTTACAAAGAATGAAAAACTTATGACTTGTTATCCATTTTGGGTGTAGCCTCTCGAGTAGGCTCTGTCTGCCCTAAATGCACCTTGGAGGCCTTCAATACATTGAACTGCTTTTTATTCTCCTGGCTTTGGCCTCTGTTTGAGGTGAGCCTGCTCAGGCATCACTGGGCACAGTGTGGGCAGGTCCTGCCCAGGGCTCCCCTCTGGGCACTCTGTGCTCTCCTTGCCTTCCAGAGAGGCCAAAAGGAAGGGCTGGGGCACTTCACAGCGCAGGGACAGAGCCCTGGAGGGGTTGGGAGGAGCTGGGCCAGGCCTCGGGCACCAGGAGCACAGACTGTGTCAGTGCTGGGCTCTCCTGAGTTGCTGTGATGGGGACCCAGCAAGGATGGAACCCTCCGGGGGCTCAGCAGTGACACTTTCCCTGCCCTAATGATGGAAATGCATTTCCATGCAGTGCCACACGGCCCAGGACAGGGACAGGGACACAAATGTCCTCCCACTGTGCTGCAGCAACAGCAGCAAGGTCAGCTTTTCCTGCTGCACCTGAGAGGGGAGAGCTCCTGAGGGAAAGGAAACGCTGAGAACCTGCACCTCCTGTAACCTTGGGACACAGCCCGAGGCTGCTCCAGTCCCAGCAGGACAGCAGAGGGGGAGGTGCTGGAGAATTCTTGATTTCCTTGAGGAATCTAGGCCAGGGAAAACTGTTTGTTAACTACCAAGCAGCAGAGATGGTATTTATGAAAACATGGGGGATTAATCCCCGCTCTGGTTGTATAGATTATATAGATTATATAAAAAACCAACTCGGGCAGAACAAAGACATTGAAAAGCAGTATTTAAACTCTGCCTAAAATATTCCAAGCCCTCCATTAATATCTGCTGGGCAGGAAGAGAGTCCCCAAAGGCTGCCATGTTAATTAGAAACCCAACAGGAAATGCTGTCTGATGACAGCTCTTAGGGCAAAAATCCCAGGAGCCTCGGCCAGGGGAAAGCAGGAGATGTGCACAGCTCTTGGAGGGGTGCAACACTCCGATTTCCCAATCATCCCAGGAACAGGAACAGGAACAGCTGGGCAGGGCTGCGGTAGGGTCAGGCAACACTCAGGGCTGTTACAAACCCCCCAGAGCCGGGGGTTTGGACAGGATGGAGTTCCCTCCTTTTTCCCAGGATTTCTGACTCTGGGGGTCCTTGGGAGCTGGGAACCTCTTCTGGGGGTGCTTTGGGGGGTGCTTTGGGGTGTCCTGGGAGAACCTTCCACAGGGAACCCCTTCTGGGGGTGCCTTGGGCATTTCTGCCACAGGGAACCCCTGCCAAGGGCACTTTGGGGGTTCCTGGGAGCAGGGAATCCCTTCCAGAGGCACTTTGGGGCTTCCTGGGGTCACCTTCCACAGCGAACCCCTTCTGGGGGCACTCTGGGGGTTCCGGGAGCTTTTTCCACAGGGAACCCCTGCCAGGGCCACTTTGGGGGTCTCCTTCCACAGGGAACCCCTTCTGGAGCACTTGGGGGGTCCTTCCACAGGGCACCCCTGCTGTGGCACTCTGGGGGTTCCTGGGAGCAGGGAACCCCTGCCAGGGCCACTTTGGGGGTTCTGGGAGCTTTTTCCACAGGGAACCCCTGCCAGGGGCACTCTGGGGGTTCCTGGGAGCAGGGAACCCCTGCCAGGGCTACTTTGGGGGTTCTGGGAGCTTTTTCCACAGGGAACCCCTGCCAGGGGCACTCTGGGGGTTCCGGGAGCTGTCTCCCTGGCAGGTTTCCATCCTTCCCCCCCAGCAGCAGCAGGAGCTCCCTGCCAGGCCTGTCGGTGCTGAGCAGCCCCAGCAGCAGCAGAGCATGGTGAGATGTCCCCACAGATGGTGACAGAGCCCTGATCAAACCTTCTCTCTGCCTGCACAGTGTGAGCAGAGAGCTGAGTGGCTCCTGTGCAACACTCTGGGATGGAATGCTGAAACAAAGCTCCTCGCTCGCACCAGGCTGTGCTGGTTTCCTTCTGAAATGTGTTTGCTGCTGCAGCTCTTGGGATTTTCCTGGGAATCCTGTCGGGAACGGGGCCTGGATTGCCTCCTCTCCTGGCGTGACCTCCTCACCCACAGCTCACACGGAATCAGTGCTCTTGGACAGCCCTGGGTGACTTGGAGATGCCAGGAACCCCCAAGTGCCCCTGGCAGGGGTTCCCTGATCCCAGGAACCTCAAAGTGCCCCTGGCAGGGGTTCCCTGATCCCAGGAACCCCCAGAGTGCCCCTGGTAGGGGTTCTCTGCTCTCAGGAACCCCCAAAGTGCCCCTGGCAGGAATTCCCTGTGGAAGGAGACCCCCAGAGTGCCCCTGGCATGGGTTCCATGCTCCCAGGAACCCCCAAAGTGCCCCTGGCAGGGGTTCCCTGTGGCAGGAACCCCCAAAGTGCCCTTGGCAGGGGTTCCCTGTGGCAGGAACACCCAAAGTGCCCTTGGCAGGGGTTCCCTGTGGAAGGAGACCCCCAGAGTGCCCCTGGCAGGGGTTCCCTGTGGCAGGAGCTCCCATGGCTGAACAGCTCCTGTCTCAAGGAATGTTTCCTGGACTGCTTCTGAAATTTGCTGCCTTTTCAATTCCATTGACTGCCGCTCTCTCTGCTGAGTATAGCAGGAGAAATAAATACAGTCCTCATCTTTTTCTAGCTGCCTTATTGCTTTACAGAGTTTTTTTCTTTTAATCTCTTCCCTTAAAGGGAAGAATGCCAAGCTTTTCCTTTCTTCCACGTTGTTCTCATCAGATTTCTCTGAACTCGCTTTACTCTGTGGTGCAGAAGTGGCCCAAGTAACTAAAATTGGGATATTTTTAGACTCGGTTAACCTACAATGGCCATTTAGGTTATTTTTAGTGCCGGTCTCCTCCCTGTGCTCCCTCGATCCCCACTCGCTTTTCATCCCCTCCAGCACAGAAGCAGAAGGGAAGAAGTTGGAGAGCAGCAGCTCCTACAGAGAAGCTCCACTACAAAACACCAATGGAGCTGCTTTAGCTCCTGCTGTTTACTCTGCTTGGTTCTTGTTCAGTGTAGAGTCCAGTGGGATTCGGAACTGCTCACTGCACCTGTCCTGCCCTGCCCTCTGCACTCCGGAGCATTCTCCAAGTGGCTTTAATTCACCTCCTTGCTGTGAATCGCCAGCCCGGCAGCAGGAAAATCTGTCCCCATCAAAAAAAGGAAAAATGATGGTGGCAGCGTTGAGAAATGACCAGAATTGGGGAATGAAGTCCCCAAGAAGGTGGCACTGATGGTTCCTTGGATCACAGCACCAGCACTGGATCTGGGAGGGCTCAGGGAATCGCTCCTGGATCACTCAGGGAATCACTCCTGGATCTGGGAGGGCTCAGGGAATCTAGGAATCTCTGCTGGCTGCTGGTCAGCCTCAGCCCTGCCCACCCCAGCCCCTGTGGATGAGAGCTCCATCAGCCCACCCATGCTGGAGGTGAAGGTGTCCTGCCCATGGATGATGCTGAAAGTCCTGCCCAACCCAACCATTCTGTGACTCCACAATTCCATGGAGGCTGTGGGCCGGTCCCTGTCTGGATTTGTACTGACAGTGCAGATCCCACACAAGCTGGGACTCCAGGAGAGGTTCAGGCCCACAGCAGGAATTGAGGAAGGCTGACACTGCCTTTTGTCCCCCAAAAAACTCCTGCTGGAGTGGTCAGACTGCATTAGGGCTGGCTCTGTGCCTGCTGTGAGAGGGATGGAGAAGGTGCTCCATGTGCTTTGCATTTCCCATCGTGAGTGTCTTTTCTGAGAGCGCTTCCCACCCATGGTGGAATTATAATTCAGTGTCAGATGATTATGAATGAAGTCGGATCGCTGACCCCAGAGAGCTTTAGCAGAGCAAGGAATGGGAATCAGGACACGCCAGGCAGAGGGTGGAGACACCAGGAGCAGCTGCACCGTATGGGATCAGGCAAGGGGAACCAGCAGGGCACAAGGGACTCTTCCCAGGCAACATCAATCCTCCTTTTGGAAACCTTGGCACTCCCCGATTTCCTGTTTCCAATAACACCGCTGAGTTCTCTCTCTGTGCTCGTGGTGCTCTCCCCCCCCAAAAGGGAACAGGGATTAAGCTGCACACAAGGAATTCTGCCTGAGGAGGTTGGGCTGTTTCAAAACCCAGAGCTTTGGGGTTTCTCAGCAGCCTGTGAAGGCTCTGAACCTCAATAAACAGAGTTAAACTGAGCATGGGATGCAGCAAATGCAGGGCACCAAACTGGATCTCTTCAGATTTCCAAGGCCAGATGGGAGAACCCAGATGTGATCCTGCTCCATGAGTGTAGGGCTCAGAGCTGTGGGGTCCCAGCGCTGTGTCCCATACACTTGAAACCTCCCAGAATGTACGAGTTTGCCTCTTTGCACTAAACCTGCCTTCACAGCACCATCCCATTCCAGAGTTTAGTGTCTACGGTGGGCGAGACTTGGAATTCAGAGAAGTTTCTCCCATGACCACCCAGGAGCTGGCGACTTCCCCCAGGAATTGGCTTGGAAGCACATGGATGGGGCTGAGCACTCCTAAGTGCAGTAAACAAAATAACCAGAGGGATCCAATATTTCCCAGTCCCCAGTGGGAAGCCTGGGAATGGCAGTCAGGAACAGATGTCTGACATCCCAGTGTGGATCTCCCCAAAGCACCAGGAACCTCAGGCTCGGGAAGGATTAGAGCAGTATTCAAATGTTTAATGAGTGATTGGTGTTTGAAGCTGAGCTTTGCAACCCCCCACCACAGAGCCAAGGGATGATCTGAACATCAGGATTTTGTTATGGATTCCAGCTGTGCTCCACATAGTGTGGAGGATGCACACACTTCTGACAACACAAAGAATGTGGTGATTGTCTCCTCTTCAGATCTGCTGGGTGGTGACAGGGAGGTGAGGAGGAACATGAGGGATGAGGTGAAGGGGTTGGAGCAGAATGTATTGAGATGCAATCAGAGAAAACCCTAAACTGGACCTCAAGGGAAAATACTTACTGGAAGGGTCTTTTGGGGTCTCTGCCCCATCCCTGCAAGTGCCCAAGGCCAGGCTGGACAGGCTTGGAGCAACCTGGGATGCTGGAAGGTGTCCCTGCCATGGCAGGGGGTGGAACAAGCTGAGCTTCACGATCCTTCCAACCCACAGCAGTGTGGAATTCCGTGATTCCGTGACACAGCAGTGTCACCTTGCTAAGGAAAGGCAGGAGCCCACGGCTCAGGCAATCAGGGGAGCACGGGAGGCTCCTGCAGGCAGCTGGGGCTGCACCTGCATCTGCCCAGCCCCACATGTGCTGGCTGTGACAGCAGCCGTGGTAACCTGGCAAACCTGGCAAAGCCACCCGGGGCATCCCAGCAGTGACAGGCGGGGACAGCAAGGAGCTGAGTGTGGCTGGTCCGTGCTGTCACCTGCTGCAGGGCCGGGGGCTGTGCTGAGGGCTCAGCCCCACACACACCCCATGGGCAGGATGGGAGGATGTCCTGCTCCCAGCGGTGGCCATGGCTCCAGGAGGCAGCAGGATCTCTCCTGGCCATCCCATGTCCCTGCTGTGGCAGCCAAACCTGTCACACCTGGCTCCCCATGGTGGCCATGGCTCCAGGAGCCAGCAGCAGGATCTCTCCAGGCCATCCCATGTCCCTGCCACAGGGGCTGAGCCCATCACACATGGCTCCCCGCGCTGCCAGCAGGAAGCAGGGCAGGCACAGCTCTGCTGTCCCGCTGCCAGGAGGCTCCAAGGACACTGCTGCCCTTGCAGTGTCACCTCCCGGGCAGCCACCTGGGCTCCCACCGGAGTCGGGCGCTGCTCCCTCTCTGGTGCTGGCACAGGCTGTGCCCCGTGCCAGCCGCTTGTCCGTGGCCCCGTGTCCTGTCCCCTCTCCGGTGCCAGCGCTGGCGTGTGAAGCTGGCAGCTGCCTGCCATCCATCAGCACATCCCTGCTCCGTGCCAACTGCCAGCGAGGCTGGCACCTCGTGCAGCCTCCCCACCTTCCTGGCTCCACAGAGCAGGGCAGTGCCAGCCCCAGGGAGCACGGGAGCCCTGTGCCCGCTGCAAACCAGGGATGGCAGCGGGAAGGAGCCGTCCTTCCTGTGTGGGGTGCTGAGCTCTGGCCTTCCTGCTCATGAAATGCCTTGCCTGGGATCACATATTCTCCATCCCTTTCAGCTCAGGCTTTCTGCTTCAGTCTCTGTGCAAATATCCTCTTTCTCCCCACTTCCCAAACAGCAGAGGGAGTTTTGGGGTGGGATCCAACAGCTCACGTCTCCCCCAGGAAGAAGGGAGCACGAGGGAGCACAGGCAGGCAAATTTTGTCTCCAAATGACCAGAAAAATTGCTGGCTAATCAAAACAGGCGCTGCTTCACTGATTGCAGCACCGGCTCCCCTCCCTTCCCAATCCCCCATGAGCTGATCAGGGTCAACTGCTGGGCTCTGCAGCTCGGCCCCTCTGCCTGGAAAGCCTGCAGGGCTGCGAGGGTAAGGCTGCAGGAGCAGCACAGCCTGGCAGGGCAGCGCCAGAGCCCTCCAGTGCCGCCACCCTTGGGAGCTGCCCCTGCTCCCCGAGCCCAGGGTGCGCTGGAATGCAGAGCAGGAGGATGCAGCCAGGCCGGGGCTGGGCTGGGGCTGTGGAAGGTGTCACTGACACCGATCCAGCCCAGTTTCGATGCTGGGGGTGTGCAAGGTGTCCCTGACACCCACAGGGGCACAGACCCAGCCCAGTTTTGATGCCGGGGCTGTGGAAGGTGTCACTGACAACCAGAGGGGCACAGATCAGCCCAGTTTTGATGCTGGGGCTGTGGAAGGTGTCACTGACACCAATCCAGCCCAGTTTTGATGCAGGGCTGTGGAAGGTGCCACTGACACCCAGAGGGGCTCAGACCCAGCCCAATTTCGATGCAGGGGGTGTGCAAGGTGTCCCTGACACCCACAGGGGCACAGACCCAGCCCAGTTTTGATGCTGGGGATGTGGAAGGTGTCCCTGACACCCGGAGGGGCTCAGACCCAGCCCTGTTTTGATGCTGGGGGTGTGGAAGGTGTCACTGATACCCACAGGGGCACAGACCCAGCCCCGTTTTGATGCTGGGGGTGTGGAAGGTGTCACTGATACCCACAGGGGCACAGACCCAGCCCCGTTTTGATGCTGGGGGTGTGGAAGGTGTCCCTGACACCCACAGGGGCACAGACCCAGCCCCGTTTTGATGCAGGGGAAGCTCCCGAGCAGCAGCAGGGATCCCTCTGGCCTGGCTGTGCAGCTGCACACGGCTGGGAGGAGGCTCCAGAGCTGCCCCGCTCCAGCAGCAGATGGAAGTCCTGCCAGCAGCTGCAGGGCCCCAGTCAGCACTCTGTGCAGCACGGCCACGGCTGAGGGCTGCAGATAAGGGGAGAGAGCTCTGAGATAAGGCTCCTTCCAAAGGCAGGGGCTCCTGGAGGAGTTTGCCACGTGCTGTGGCTCGGGAAGGGGAGGAGGGAGAGGCTAAAGGCCACAGGAATGCGTTCCAGCCTGGCTCCAGACCTCACCGCCCGCATTCCCAGCTCTCAGCCAGCCAGGATGGAAGCTGAAGGGTTTTTTCCATCTTCCCAAAGTGGGCTGTGCTCTTCCATCCCTGCCAGCTGCTCAGTGACCTTGAGGAGGAGAAGGAGAGGAGCAGAAAGTCCGTGTATGAGAAGCATCATCGTGGTGTGCTCGTACCTTGTGTCCACGGGACGCGAGAGGAGCTCCAGGGAGGGTCCTTCCAATTCCCTGGAGCCCAGCTGCACTCTTCCCACTGCATCATGGGGTGCACTGCTGCATGGACAGCCCCAAAACATGACAAATGTCACTGCTTGGAACAATGAACTGCTCTGACAACAGCCCCCGGAGATCACACAGACCGGGGGATGCCACAGGCCCTCCCCAGCTCTCCCTCTCGACTCCTTGCACAGGAGCCCCCTTCATCCTGCTTCCCTCCTCTCCTGCATCTCCTTCCCTCCTCTCCTGCATCTCCTTCCCACTCCAGAGCTGGGCTGGTCTGCCTTCTGCTCAACACAAAACACCAAAGCGTCTTCCGAGTCAGGAGGGAAGGAGGCTGAAGTGCAAAGTTCTGTGTCCTTCCCACAAGGCTGGGGTGGTTTACCAGCTGAAGGGGCTCCCGGTGCCATGTCTGTGACTGCTGGCAGGGGGTTCGGAGTGCAGAGGGACAAGGCTCACCCCATTCCCGTGGGGAGGGGGAGGAATCCACTGCGGAAGGAACAACCACCCTGGAGCACGGATTTTTCTCCTCCCTCCACCCGTGCACAGGACAGATGGGAACAGAGAGGAAGGTGATGGGCAGGGACACAGGGAGATCCAGGGACCCCCAAAGCTCAGCAGGGCATTGATCAGCTCCAGGCCAGCAGAGGAACACCCCTGCAGCTGGGCAGAGGGCCTGACAGGAGCCTCTGGGCTTTGGCTGCCCCAAGCGTGTGCGATGAACTCCACAGTCCCAGCCTGGCTCCCTGCAGCCTCAGCAAGCAGGAGCGCGGTTGGGATAAAGGGGAATTAGCGGTGTTTGGGTGATGCACGCTGGAGAGAGGCTAATCAGCCCTATTCCAGGGACGGCCTCTCCAAACTGGGCTGCACCGAGCAAATCAAGAGGAATTAACACCCGCCACTTTGCTGGGTGGAAAAAATATATAAATGAAGAAAAAACAAACACAGCTGCCGCGTCTTAACTGCTCTCCACCCTCTCCAGGGACTTGAGGAAAAGCAGGCCTGTCAGCTACTTTAAGGGACATTATCCTCCCAGTTCCTCTCCAGTGTTTACAAGGAAGCGCTGCTGCTGTGTGTTTGATTGCTTGTCAGTGGCAGCACAGAGAGAGGTTCTCCCGAAGTTCACCCTCTGGAGCTGCTCCTTGCTGGAGCAGACCTCAGGTGATCCTGGGGGAGGGCAGGCTCCAGCTGCTCCCTGTCTGCAGCCATCTTCAGCTCCTCACTCAGCCCTCATGTCCCCTCAGACCAGCCTCCCTCTGCTCCAAATCCACTCACACACACACAGACCCTGATTCTTTCTTGATGATCCAGCCTGGCTGGATCCAACCCTCAGAAACATCCCCCCAAATTTCCCATTCTCCCCCAATCCCCGGGATCAGAGATCCAGAGAAGCCACGATGCCACCCTCTCTCTGCTCACCTGCCCTGATGACCCAAGCCCAGGTAGAGGACACTGGATACATCCCAGGGCTGAGGTGAAGATGCCACCCTGGCTCGGGGCTGTTTCTAGCGAGGAGAGCGCACCTTGCAGAGAGGGGAGTGGCCGTGTCACAAGCTCAGTGGGATGGCTCAGGGTGGCACCTCGGGGGGTGAACGAACTGCAGCTCTCTGGGGTCTATGGGGTGAGTGCATCACCGCCTTCATTCGGTGCCACTCCAGGCGTGTGGCTCAGCCCGAGCCCGGAAGGGAGTCAGGAGAAGAATCCTGGTGTTTCTGTTTTCAGATCACATCTCTCACTTCCTTTTTCCAGCTGTCACCAAAGGCACAATGTTCCCCCTGACGAGGCCCTCCCCGATTCCTGGCTTCTCCCTCATAAATACTGGATGAGCAAATGGCAGAGATACCATCACCAGCAGCTCAGCAGGGAGCGGGGCCCTGCCTGTGTCACCAAACCCTCTGGGTGTGCTGCCACCCACCCGAGGACGTGCAGGGCTTGGGCAGGGGGCACAGCAATGCCCAGCAGGGCAATTATCCTGCTCTCTGCAGTTCTTCTGGGGAACTGCTACTGGACTGCTCTGCAGGACTTGTGGTTTGGGGAGAAGAGAGGACACGAGGCAGGAACAGGCAACCAAATAGCCCTGAGCATGTGGGAGCAGAGAGGGTGACAGATGCTGCAGTAACAGAGGATGGGGGCCATGCACCTTTAGAATCCTTTAGATCAGCACCTTTAGAATCCTTCCCTGGTGAAGTGGTGCTTCAATGAAATCAATGAAAAAGTGCTTGGATTGAAGTTCTAAATGCACCTCCCAGTCCTTTTTCAAGAAGAAAAGTTTTCCCATGCATTGCAAAGAGATTTCAGAAACACTTTCCATTCCAGTGTGACTCTGAGAATGTGGAAATTGCCTCACTCTTTCCTCTAGCCCTTGGAGTATTCCTGCTTAATCAAAACTGGGAGAGGGAGGAGTTACAGCAGACAATGAAGCTTAAAAATATGCATCCTTATGAGAGAAGCAAGAATAAAATGTCATCTCCTAGCCCTGAAAAAGTTACCACATTGATTGCTGCTTCATAAAAATGAGGTTAAGTTGAATGCATTAAGCTGGCAAACTGGATAATTGCATGTCCTGAAACTGTCTTCCAAACAGCTCTTTTCACAGCGGGGCTCAGAAAATAACTTCATCAATGAGGCTGCTGCCCATGAAACCCTCACACACCTCTCTGGCTCGGGCTCTTGTCCTTGCTGAGGAAGATTTCTCCTTCCTTCACCTCCCACCGGTGGGGAAGGCAAGGCTGTTTTATTCCATTACCGTATTTCTGGCAAGGAGAAAAGTGGGTCAAAGCCAAAGCTGTCCTCAGGGCTGGGGTTTCCTGCTCCAGCTCCCCCCACACACAGAGCCTGGAGCTGTGGCTGGCCAATTGCTCTCTGGAGTGGAAGCAAGAGCTGCTCGGGGCAGAGCCTGGCCTCGGGATCTGGTGCCCTGTGGAAGAGCATTCCTTCCCTTTTAGAGGCAGCCCTGACCTTTCTGCGGGGCTGGCACTGCCCTGTGCCCCTTCCCCGTGCTCAGAGCATGAGGATGCTCTGAGGGGCGATGCAAACCGACTTCAGTCTCTCCCGGCAGAAAGCAACTCCACACCGCCACGCTTCTTTCCAAACGCCCTTCCCTCCTCCTCCAGCAGCCAAGTTGATTTTTGTCCATGCTCCTGTCTGCTGCCTCATTCGCAGCGCTCCCAGCTCTGGCACGCTCCTCCCCAGCCCTGCCTTGCCGAACACAAGAGCGAGGCAGGGAAATGCTGTTCTCTCCAGCTGTCTCATTAAAGTTTCCCACTTGATATGAATGCAATCAATAGTGCCTTCCTGGAAGAGGCTTTGAAGAGGAGCCATTAATTTGCACCCACTTGCCAGGGCTAATGCGCCTTAGACAAACTGGCCTCCCCGTCTGGGCTGAGGCTGGCAGGACACGCGTCTAAGGGACAAAACCAGACTTGGCACTGGATCAGGAGCCCAACTGGCAGCAGGAATGTCCCCGTGAATGGCTCAGCAGCTGCCTCAGCTGTGCCCAGCACCAGCACCGTGTGTGTGTGCAGCACAGATGATGTGCTGGCACCAGGCTGGGGGCACACACACAGCCTGAGCTGCTCAGTTCCAGCTCCAGGGAGGGTGCAGCCCTTCCAGAGGCCTTCAGGGTGTTCTTTCTATGGAGCGCAGCCCTCCTGAGGGGTAAATCTGTGCTCCCACACATTGCAGGGAATGGGCCGTGCCCTTGCTGCTTGCTGAGCTCACAGCGTTTCTATGGGATTTAGAAGTTCCTCATAACTTTGCCATTGGAATATGGGGTTGTCAAGACCCCTGTTCCTGTTCCAAACAGCCCTGGTAAGGCACATCTGGAGTGCTGTGTCATGGAGGGGCATGGAGCTGCAGAGGCTTTGGAGATGAGGAAGGGCCTGGAGCATCTCCGTGCCCAGGAAAGGCTGAGGGAGCTGAGGGTGCTCAGCCTCCAGAGAGGCCCCAGCTGAGAGGGGCCTTCAGCCCTGGGTGTCCATCCCTGGGTGCCCCTGTGTGTCCCTGGGTGTCCCTGTGTACAGGGAGGGTCAGAGCAGGGCCAGGCTGCTGCGGGGGCCCAGCAATGGCACAGAGGAACGGCAGGGACTGAGCCCAGGGAGCTCCCCTGGACAGGAGACACAACTTCCTCACTGTGCAGTGACCAAGCCCTGAACAGACTGTGCAGAGAGGGGCTGGAGTGTCCCTCACTCGGGAGATCCCAGAGCTGTGCCCGGGTGGTGCCTTCCAGCCCGACCCACGCCGTGACTCTGCCCTAGGTGACAACTCCTCAGCCGTCCCCTGTGGGACAGCCCCAGGGCAGGCTGGGCCCGGGGCAATAACCCTATCAGCAAAGCATTAAACCTTGGCAAGTGCCAGCGGCAGGAGGAACTGGTGCCAGGCACAGCTGTACATGTCCTGTGAGGAGCCTCTGCTATGGTCACACCATAATGCGGCCCCCAAACACAATGGCCTGAGGCACGGGCTGGGCACAGAGGCTGTGGGTGCTGGCACAGCACAGGGGCCCTGAGCTCCCTGAGAGGCTAGGGAACCCTCAGGGGTACCCAGAGGGCCAGGGAAGGGCTGTGAGCTGCCCCATAGACAGGGGAACCCACAGGGAACCTACAGGGGCACCCACAGGGCGAGGGAAGGGACACTGTGAAGTGGCTGCAGGAGTTCAGGTAAGGGAGGAATCAAAGGCTGGAGCAGCACGCAGCTCTCCCAGCGCTCAGGGATCATCAGGAGGGCAGCCCGTGGCCTTAGGAAGCCTCTCCAGTGGCAGCCCAGCAGGAAAGCCCAGCCTGGGGGACCCTATGGCCCCTGAGCAGAGCGTGGGCACCAGCAGGACCCTGCCATTCCCTCTGCTCCATGGGGACTCGCTCCAGAAGGGAGGGTCTGACCCCAGGGCTGCTGCCCAGGGCTGGTTTGGTCCCACGGGCGCCTCTGTGCTGAGAGCACAGCAGGGCAGGGCCATCCCTGAGACAGCAAAGCCTTTCACTCCCGAAAACTGGATCTGAACCATGACCTGGAGACAAACTGCCCTGATCCCAAACCCCAGAGCAGGCACTCCCTGCTCGCACCCTGCTGTGGACACAAGACACTTCCAGCACTGCCAGAAGGTGACTGGAGAAAAAAGCAAAGCTTCTTCCTTTTCATGGCAACCTCCGTGGCTGCACAGCTATTCAAATATTTGCCTGGCTCCTTATAAATTCATTAGAAGCCATTTTTTATGATATTCTCTTTGAAACTGTATTCCCAGTGCCCAGGTGGGGAGCTGAATTTGCATTAGAGCAGCAGAACTTCCTGCCAAAGACCAACTCCTCCAAAAAAACTTTTCTGGGTGTCTTTCTCCTGGCACAGGGTAGGGGATGGAGCACTGGAGATGGCCATGGGCAGGAGAGGGAAAATTCAAGGTACAGGAATAAAGAACATGTGTTTCCTTCTGTTGTCTGCTCTCCCTCCACGAGGATGTTGTGCTGCACAAGTGACAACAGTTCCATGTAAAAGGCTGTGGTAAAATCTTGAAAACCCTCAGACTAATATTCCAACGAGAGAGTTTTGCCATTTGTTTCAGGGCAGCCAGGATTTTCTCAGAGAGGCAAAGATGTCTCCAATTTTGGCTCACTTTGTGCAGTGAGAATGAAAATTCCTGTATCTTGCATTATGGTTTTAATAAGCTCCTGTAAGCATATTAAAGACCAGTGGTAAATAAGGCTTCAGAAATGAGGTAATGCAAATTTGGGAAGAAACCTAGCCCCTAATCCCCCTCCAGCTGTGACTGCGAAGTGGCTGCTGGGACCTGACAGAATGCATTCCCTCCATCCTAAAGCTTCTCTATGATATGGAAACTCAAGGGAAGAAAACGACAGTGCTCAGGCAAGTTTGCAAGGTTTCAATAACATAACAGCCTGAAAATCACCAAATTGTCCTTTGCTTCAGGTTTCAGCTGCAAAATCCTAAAGCTGTATTTTTTTCCTGACAAAAATCTGAAAAAACTCCTCACTTATGATAATCTTATCATTGTGATATGTATCAAACCCAGATATTTCCTTTCCTTCCCATCATAATCCCTCCCACAGAGTCTGAAATCAAAACATTTTGGTTATCTTGGCCTGTGTGCTGTTTGGAAATCAATTTATGGGAGCAGGCCTGTGCTGTTTTTCCAATAATTGTTCATAAGTCAAAATAGTTTGATCTTAAATACAGGTTACTGCACCCCAGCACCAACCACGGGGTAGGTGCTATGCATACTGCAAGGAAAGCTCAGAAAATTGAGGTTTTCGTGACTCCCAGTCTGACGTGGATGGTTCATCCTGATTGAATCCATAGGTTCATGGCTTTTCTGCCGTTTTTCTTTCTGCTGGGGGACCTTGGGATGAAGTTTGTATGATGTTCATGTTCGGATCTCTTTGCCCTGGACACTTGGTCAGCTCAGCAGTGGGAAGGCCCAACTCCCTGACCGTGGGACAGGGGCACAGTGGGACAATGGGACAATGGGACAGTGTGCTGCAGATCCAGGAACCCCTGACCAGCCTGGAGTGGTTCAAGGGCTG
The DNA here is from genome assembly GCA_013397895.1 of Origma solitaria. Classification (NCBI taxonomy): domain Eukaryota; kingdom Metazoa; phylum Chordata; class Aves; order Passeriformes; family Acanthizidae; genus Origma; species Origma solitaria. Next base: position 157,932 of record VZRL01006437.1, on the reverse strand, counting down.
AGATGGTGAGGGTTTCCCCGGGGGAGGACAAGGCATGGCTGGAGCAGCTCTGACCCTGCTGGATCTCTGCTCCTGGCCTGGGGAACTCCCGGACACTGGGATTGGGATATGGATTTGGGGCAAGCCAGGCCCCAGCCAGGGTGAGTGCAGCTGCCTACATTGCAATCAAGCTCCCAGCTGCAGGGGAGACACGGCAGACACTTCAAAAAGGCTCTATTTATACTGTGCCCTCCTGGTAAATTCATTCGTGGGACCACTCATGCAAAATGCATCATGCAAATGAAACCGCTACATTTGGAATTAAGCTTATTTTCGTACTCCAGTGAACACGAGTGCATCAGATTGCTTTTGCTGCCTTTCCCCTTCCTTTTCTCTTTAGGTTGTTTGCCCAGCTGTATCCCCAGAGCACCTCGGCGGGCTCTGGGGGAGGATGGCTGCTCTGAGCCCCAGCAGTGCAGGCGGTTCCAGCCCCAGCTCCGAGCCCACGGACTCCTGACAGCGCTGATGTGGAACTGATGAGTGCCTGGCTGCTTTACAGCACTGCAGCCCTGCTGAGGGCTGCTCCCTGCTCGCTGCAGCCTCGGTGATAAATCCATGCAGAGCAGGGACAACTGCAGGGGAACGAGCGGAGAGGAGAGGCTCACTGAGAACTCGGGAAGCGCCCGCTTCTCCCTGCCCTCAGCCAGGGACACGAGGAGGCTGAGTGAGGAGGGGGCTGTGCTGCTGGGCCCCTCCCTCCAGGGCAGTGGCTGCAGAGTGGGGATGCTGTGCCCGCACACAGTGACCCAGTGATCCCTCTCTGCGCACCCCCCTCGGTAACTGCCCCAGAGCACCCTACAGCAATTCTGCTTCACACGCTGCTCCCGAGGCCCAGCGTGCCCTGCTCACACATCCTTTGCTGCTGATCTAGTCACAGGCGAAGAGTAGAAGGGAGAAGGACACTGCCGGCGGATGAGACACGGCGTGGGACAGTGCACAGGGGAGCAGGGCTGCAGCACCCCTGTGCCAACAGCGCTCCTCCTTCTGGAGCTGTGCACAGCCAGAGTCAGCCCAGCCCAACACCACTCCCTCCAGCGCTCCCGGATCAGCACTGGCAGTGCAGGGAGCAGAGAAGGATGAGGGCTTTCACACAGGGATCATCTGTAGGCACTTCAGAGGGAGACAGAGCTGTCAGAGTGGCTGCAGGGAGCACAGCTCCCCTTGCTGCCCGCCCGGTGCTTTGTGGCGGCACTGCGCCACTGCCCGGCTCAGCCGTGCCCTGTGCCTCCCTGGCCCGGGTGGGAGGCGGAACAGCTCCCAGGACACGCTCCCGGCAGGAGGAGCTGCTCGGGTGAGCCCCGTGGGCACGGCCGGCGGTGTTTGCCGTGCCGGGCGCTGCAGCGCACGCCAGTCTGCATTGCAGTGCCCAGCCCAGCACCATCTGTGCCCTGCACGGGCGGCACTGCCTCGCCCGGGGCACAGGGGACACCAGCACACGAACGGCATCCCAGCAACCCCATCAGGAGACTGAACCTAGAAATGGCTGCTCGGTCTAACTGCGAGCAGCGACAGAGGGAAAAACACTGATCTGCTTCCATTTCATCGTTTTCCAAACAAACTCAGTATAATCAACAGCCAATATCCTTCAATCCTCTTCAAGCACCTCCTGGAAGGGAAGTCAATGGGCAGGGGAAGCAAGCAGGGAGCTGTGCACTGCTGTGGGTGCCTGTAAATCCGGCCGAAGGAACCACTCTAACAGCCTGAGCCACCACCTTGCCTCTCCTGAGCCTCTCGGGTTGGAGGACAGGGGAGAAAAGCAACCACGGGACAGGAAAACACACCTGGAGAGATTTCAGCGCTCTGCTCAGCCCCTGGCTCCCCGAGTCACCCCAGAAGGACACTTTGCTTTATACATCTCCACCCTTCCGTGCACTCCTGCCTGAGCCTTGAAGCCAATGAACACAGCAGTGAATTCTGAGGGCTGTGGCTGCCTACCCCCAGCACGTGTCCAGCACCTTGCCCAATGTCACCCCAGACTACAACGACGCTCTGCTCTGCTCTGTGAAGTACTCACAAATTATAGCAGCACAAGGATGAGGTTTGGGAAGTGTGCCCCAGTGCTCTCCCTGCGAGCCTGGGCTGCTGGGAGGAGGGAAGGGCTCAGCTCCTCCAGGAATGAGTGTTGTGACAGCTCGCTGCAACGCAGCCATGACTTGCATGGCTGCTTCCCCTTCATTCCCAGGAGCACGCTCTGCATTAGATCATGCTCTGCAGCAGGCTCTGCTCCAAAGCGCAACACAACGTATGGGGAGGATGAAATTGCCTTGACCAGCTTTCCTTGGCCTGAAAATATGCTCCTGACGTGTGGAGAAAGATGCAGGGAGCTTTCTCTCTGCTTTGGAGAGCATGGAGACAGGAGAGAAAGAACTGATTCTCAAGCTGCTTGCAAGGTTGTGGCTTCACCCACATCATGCCTGACAACTCACCCTGCACCCTGGAATTCCCCCTGGGAATAGCACAGGGCCCAGGGGTAGTGGGGATCTTCCTTTTCACCAGACCTGGTCTGCAGATTGCTCCTCCTTCCTTTTCCCCTTAGCACAGTGTCAGAGCATGCAGAAAGCAAGAGGGTTCTAACACATCCCCATGCTTATCTCTTTATTCGAGAGATAAGCACGGAGAAGCAGCAGATGGCAAACAGATGCCACAGGTTCTGCACATCAGCTGTGTCCAGCCCTTTCCTCGGAGCTGTTCCTGGACCTTTGGGGGCTCTGGGAGGGCAAGCCCTCGCTGTCTGGCTGATTGCTCTGTTCACCAGCTACACAACTCCTGCCAGGGGCCCACCTGTGCCCACCCTGCTCCCAGCCCACACAGCATTTCCGCAGATCATGCGGAGCCCCAACAACCTGCAGAATTCCCTCGCGAACCCGCCCCAACGAAGCACGAGGCCCCACACGAGCGGCAGGAAGGCGCATGGCACTCGAGGCAAGCCCTTGTGGGAGAGCAGAGTGCCGGGGCTGTGTCTCACCTCCTCCCACTGGTGGATGTAGCGGATGAGGCGGGACAGGCGCAGCAGGCGCAGCAGGCTCAGGATCTTGGTGAAGCGCACGATGCGCAGGGCCCGCGCTGTCTTGTACACCTCAGAGTCGATGCGCGTCTCCACGATCAGGAAGATGTAGTCCACGGGGATGGAGGAGATAAAATCCACCACGAACCAGCTCTTCAGGTACTTCATCTTGATCCTCTGCGGGTCCAGGATGATCTCGGTGTTGTCCTCCACCACGATGCCTGTCCGGAAGTTGAGGACGAGGTCGATGAGGAAGAACGTGTCCGAAACCACGTTGAAGACAATCCACGGGGTGGTGTTTTCATCCTTGAAGAAGGTGATGCCCACAGGGATGATGATCAGGTTCCCCACCATCAGCAGCAGCATGGTCAGGTCCCAGTAGAACCTGGACGGTGAGACAGAGACATGTGAGATCAGCCACAGGGCAGGAGGTCGGGGAGCCCGGGTCAGTGGCAGGGATGAACTCATCCATCTCTGCCGTCAGTCATCCCCTGAGCACGCACACTGCACAGGCTGCTAATTGACTAATTAATACCAGAGCAACGCTCCTGCTCTGCCTTCGAGGGCTCAGAAAGGAGCTGAGCCAGGGCTGGGCATGCCCGCTTGAACGCCTCCCTGGGAGCTGCCCCGGGAGAGCCTGACAAACCTATGGCACTGCAGGGACTGCTGGGTAGGGAGAGAACGAGGATTTGGGAGGCCGCAGAGTCTGTGTGTCAATAAAGCATTTGGGGTTAAACCATCAGGCTTTGCTCCTCTGCCTGATCCTCCTTTAGAAGCAGCCAGCACTGACAGCTTTGGGATCAGGATGGAAGTGGAGCCTGTGCTCTCATCTCCAGCCTTCAGTTCAGATTCCTGCTGAGCCTGGGCTCCAGGAGTTTAGTCCACACTCTGCAGGCTCCTGTGTTGGACAGAAACAATCAATAAAGCTCAGAGTCACGTGCCTGGAAACACCTATTCCGTTTCTAAGGACAGGAACACCAATATTTAACTCCTGTTCCATGAAGCACAGACTCCAGGAAGCTTATCCCCAGCTCAGTGGCAGCTCAGTGTTACCCAGTGGACCTTACAGTAACACTCGATTTTGTTGTGAAGGCACACACAGTCTGAGTGTGCCTAATTTATTTGTTTGGGATTTTTAAAAGGTTTTCCACAGATACACAATCAGACAATGTGGCCACAAGTGCCCAAGAGCAAGGACTGAAACCTTTCCCAGTGGCAGAGTTTGCCGAGGAACCTCACTGCCCAGCACAGTCCCTCCAAATGTGTCACATGTAGAGATGCTGATGCACTGTGGGCTCCCATTGCCAAGATTCCATTGGCTCCACATTGTGTACTATGGGTCAGCACTCTAATATCATTAGTTATTAATAAAACAGTCTAATATCGTTAGTTATTAATACAATAATCGCCACCTCGTCATGGGAGATGAGCAATCACCTCAAAAGCAGTGAGAGCATCAGTGTGTCCTTGGATTTACACTGATTTACAGAGGGAAGCTTTGGGTTCCTGAAGGATATGCACGTGATGCTCCTCTAACACTTTCAGCCAAAACCCTTGAAATGTTTCAGGATTTGCTCTAAAGACCCTCAAACTCTACCCTTGTCAGGGGTTGTTTGGCTGAAACCTGGAGCAGGCTGAGCTGCTGCAGAACAGGAGCTCCAGAGCAGGGCAGCACCATGGTTTGTTAAACTCTCAGCAGGGAAGCCAAAAGGGCAGAATATGCCTTAAAAGCCTCCTCTGCCTAGAGCCTCTCTCCCTGCTAAGAACACTTTAAAGCACCTAAAAGCATCTTTAAGATTCCAGCTCCTGCCCATGCACAGACAGGGTCAGCAGCCAGCAGCACCCCAGCAATTCTCTCAATCATTCAGCAGGGGTTGATGGGAACTGATTTCACACTAAGCAAAGTTATTCACTAACGAGCTTTCCAAAAATGCCCTCAACTCTCTCTGCCTGGCTCTCAGGGTGCCAGGAGTCCTCCCCTCAGCCTGCAGGTCCAAGGGTGCTGGCAGCACTCAGCAGTGGGATTTGTCCATCTGCCTCAGGAGCGAGGCTGTGGCACCCAGCAATGTGCATTAATATCAATCCGTGCTGTGAGCTTCCTTAATAAGGGCCTGAGATGATGCTGCAGCTTTCCCAGGCAATTAATCTGGATAATCGCACAATAGCAGGAAGTCTGGAAGCAGTGTGTGCATTATTACCGAAAATAAATAACGTCCCAGCCATCTTTCATGTCCCTTAGGGAATACACAAGGAGATGTGCACAAACAAAATGAGTTTTCCCAAGTTTTAAATTAATGGCCTGAGCCTGGCACGGCCAGGTTTGCAGAGATGGGAAGGTAAATGCCTTTCTTCTGAGATCTTTGCATTTTTGTGCCTCTTTTTTGGGCTGGGCGGTGATTTCTACACTTGGTGATAACCGGGGAGATGGTTCCCAGTTGAAGGAAGGTGTTTCCCTCACACACAAGCCCAAGGAAAGGCTTTCCCCCACCTGCAGCACTCCCTGCTGCCCCGGCCTCTCCGTGGCCGGTGTGCTCAGCTGTCCTGCCTCCCGATTTGCAGCATTTCCTGCTCTCCAGCCAAGCCCTGGCAGCTGTGCCCTGCCAGGCTGCAGGAGAGGTGCAGTGCTGCACCCACCGCCGTGTGCTCTCCTCGGGGCTGCGCCACCGACTCCAGCTATTGTCACAGCTCTGACCTTTAAAGCCACCACTTAAAACCACACAAGGGAAACTTCGGTATCCAGTGATCCCTCTAATAAAGGTGCCAGGGAGGAGATAACCTTCAGGCATTATGAAGGAGGCAGAAAAAGCTGGAAACCACCAAGAATTTGGTCTGCACACCAACTCCAGCACCTGCCTTTCCACTGGCAACTGCCTAGGAGTTAAAATCTCCCTATGATGATTTCCACAGCTTCTGCATATTTTCATTTCACCCACATAGGAAGCAGGATCTGCTCAGGGTGGCATCAGTGCATTTATACTTAATTAGACTCTCCGGGCCCGCAACACCTCTGAGGTCTGATACCATCCAAGTGTCATTTTGCATTTGCCCCGAGGAACATCTTTTCCCTCCCTGTAAATTACTGGCCACAATGACTAACGGTGCATGTGATGTATGTAAGGGCAAGCACCAGCTATTAATAACCCATGTTTTCTGCATTTCTGTTGTTCCTCTCACCCAGGGATTCCACGGGGCTGACAGTGATGAAATTGGCTCCGCTGCACCCAGGAGAGGCAGAGTGATTATCCCTGCCTTGCACACAGAGGAGCCACATGGCAAAGTGAAGAGCGTGGGATCTGTCCACGGAAGTTTGAGGCTAAGCAAGGGTCAGGACCTGAATTGGATTTTTGAGTTTAACTAAATCTGAAGCCACTCATATGGCTTGCAAAAGAGCCTAACAGAGATGCATCTCTCAGACGTCTCCCTCTGATATCCTGCCTTCTTCTCACTTCTCTTCCTGTTTCCAAAAGCCTACATAAAAAATTAATAAATATGAATGTATTGTTTTATTACAGTTGACTCAGTGCAACTGAACAGCTCAGAGCACAGGGAACAGGCAGCACTATATAAACCAGATGTCTTGTTCAAACACCCTTGGTTTTTATACTCCATCCTACTCTCTGCACGCTCCTTGGATCTGAAAGTCACATTTTAACATGCACCACTACCTCGGATCTCTTAATTCCTGATCTATTATTTAAACAGAACGTGTCTGAGAATTAGTGTGGCACAGACACTTCAGGAATGTGTGCTCCTTAAGCACTGCTGTGTCACTCAGCTGATGTGACAGCCTGTACACTTTGTAGGTATTGCTTTGTGGGTTTGGAACGTCGGACCATCTTCCTGCTCTGCCTAGGGCACACTGGAACAGCAGACCAGCAATATTGCTTTTGGAAGTAATTTTTTACAATTGAATGAAATTTCCTTTTCCAAAACCATTCCACGGTGCAGTGTGGGCAATTGCAGTGCGTGAGCTCAGGAAGGGCTGTGAGGAATTGGGGAGAAGGCAGTGAATCCCAGAGGTCAGAGGTCCAGCAGCATCACTGGGTCACAAGAGCACCCAAACCCTGTCCTGAGTGGGGCACATTTGTGGCTTCTGAACTTCCATTCTGGCTCTGTGGTGTTTGCAGAGTCCTGAGAAAATGGCCTCGAGCAGCCTCACCTCCAAATTCACAAAGCTTTTGGGGTGCTTGCAGTGAAGCACAAATGAAAACACACCTGTCTAGCAATGCCAGGAGCCAGGAGATTGTCCCAGCCCTGGAATTCAGCTCCGGTCCCGTGGCCAGCCCTGCCGACCTCCCAAGAACGGCTCCTCAATGCCCACAGCTCGCTCAGACCGAGCCCCAAGGCAAGCCCAGCTGCTGTCCCGCGGCTCGGTGCTGACTCCAGAAGCAGAGTGCCACCTACTGAAGTCCCCCACAGAACCTGCACGCCCCGCTCGGTGGGGAGAACTGCTCCCTCATCCCCTAGAGCTGATGGAAACCTGCCCTTCTCTGGAGCGGCCGCTGTCCGTCCTCGCTCCGCACTGCCCTGGGGATCAGACACTGCCGTGCTCAGCGGTGGCCTGGCAGCAAAGAGGCCGTGCTGCAGTTCCCACGAGTGCCGTGGGGCTGGAAATGGAAATCACCTCTTGGAAAGAGCATTGGTGAGGTCAGGGTGGCTGCAGCCACAGTGGGAGCAAAGTTTCCTCCAGAAACAGCCATGCACAGAGACAGCTGAACACAGAGACAGCAAGAGAAAAGGCAGGAAGAGATCCTTCCCTGCCTCTGGCAGCAGTAGTTCTCCCAGTGTAGGTGTGCTCCTACTGGAGAGTTACAGACTTTGCTTTATCCCGGGGATAATGGGAGGAACGCAGTGATTCACTGCTTCTAAACACACTGAAGGACACCGAACCAGCGACGAGTCCAACAATTCCCTTGTGGGAAGAATTCATTTATTTATAGGGAGTTTACTCAAATACCTGTGCACTTTGCCACGAACACTCATTAAAAGAAAAAGACTCAAACGAGTTACAAAAATATTCGGAGTGCTGTGTAATGGGAAAGGACCCGGCTAAAGGAAAAGACAAACAGTTTTAATTCCTCCTGACCGATCTATGCAAATACTCGCTCTCCTCTGCCATCCTGACTAAAGCTCCCGGGAGCACTGCTAATTAGCCATGCATTAGCCTGCTCCAGAATTCCCTGGATGTTTGCTTCTCCTGCAGCCGGGCTGGCTCCCGGCTGTCCCTGGGCACGGCGGCACCAACTCCAGTGGCACTGCTGGGCATGGAAAACCAACAGTGGGGATCGGCGGGGCTGGCTGGGAAAGGGCTGCACCCACAGATCTCCTCCGGGTGACAGCAGGGAGCCTCTCCTGTCCCTCTCCTGTCCCTCCGGTCACCGTGCTGCTCAGCTGGCTCCAGGGTTGCTGGGATGGGATGGATTCCCCATGGAATGCCCTCCCCTGCCAGGGGCACAAGGCCTGTGGGACAGGGATGGGTTTGAAGGATTCCCCGCGGAATGCTCTCCCCTGCGAGGGGCACAAGGCCTGCGGGACAGGGATGGGTTTGAACGCTTCCACGATCAGGTGTGTGGTGGGGAGAGCTCTCCGGCAGCACTTTGTGTCCGGATTCCTTAAAGCTCCTGTGCTGTCCCTGACAGAATTCCCATCAAATGCAGCTGGCAGTTTTACCTGAGGCAAGATATTCTCCAAGGGCTGCACTTAGCCTTTGACTTGGATTATCTTCAATCTCCATAATTGCTCACCTAATCTCCTCCGAGCAGTGCCCAATTCCAAACCATGTTTCAAGTTTGGAACATATGCTCATAATATTACCTTAAAATATAATTACATGGGTTTTGGTAAGTGGAAAATTAAGGAAGCTATTGCTTATGTAATACTTGGAAATGTCATTTGCAGTCCAAGCAAGGAAGCATTTTCATTGCTTCTCTGCCATTAATTTTTAAATCTAACACTACATTATTAAACAATAATCAACACCCTACATTTTTCAAAGTAATGTCCAAACATTAATTAAATCCCAGCAGATACAATTAGGAAGGTATTATCATCCTGTATTGCAGATAGACTATGAGATACTAAAGATTAAAGGAACTTATTTAGAGGTAGAAGTACCACCCAGCAAATGTGGTTGTCTAGACTCAGGAGAGGTTTCCAGTCATGTTATAATCTATAATTTGATCAGTAGCAGCAAAAGGGAAATTTCTTCTCTTTTCCATTGTAAAAATATAAATATACACATTACTTAGAGGTATTTTTATTCCAGCAGTAATAGTTGACAATTTGCAAACACCACGTGTGAGGCACTGATGGATTTAAGCAATTATGACCGGGTACATTGTGAATGATGCCTTTCCTCAACTCCCAAAACACAGGGCACTCTATCCATCGCAGCAAGCTGCAATTGCTGCCTCTCTGCTCTGCACCCACTGCTGCCAGGAGGGGTGGACACCGGGGTGACATCCAGGGGCACCTGGGCAGGCTGCAGAGGCAGCTCCGGGTGGCCCTCAGCAAATCCAGCATGGCCAAGGGCTAGTGCTGCAGCAGGGTCGGGACAACCCCTGGGACCAATCCAGGCTGGGGAGGAGGGAACCGAGAGCAGCCCTGGCAAAAAGGGGCCTGGGGGTGCTAGGGGTGAGAGCTGGAAATCCTCTAGCCCTGAAAGCCTGGGCCTGGGCTGATCCCCAGCAAGAGAGGGGGATTGTGCCCCTCTGCCCTGCCCAGGTGAGATCCCACCTGCAGAACTGCCTCCAGCCCTGGGTCCAACAGCAGCAGCACGTGGAGCTGCTGGAGAGAGTCCAGAGGAGGCCAAGGAGCTGCTCCAGGGCTGGAGCTCTGCTCTGGAGCCAGGCTGGGAGAGCTGGGGTGTTCACCTGGAGAGGAGAAGGATCCAGGGAGAGCTCAGAGCCCTTCCAGGGCCTAGAGGGCTCCAGGAGAGCTGCAGAGGGACTGGGGACAGGGGATGGAGGGACAAGACACAGGGAATGGCTATAAAGTGAAAGAGGACAGGTTTAGGTTAAATATTAGGAAGGAATTCCTCACTGTGAGGGTGGGCAGGCCCTGGCACAGGTGCCCAGAGCAGCTGTGGCTGCCCCTGGATCCCTGGGAGTGTCCAAGGCCAGGCTGGACAGGGCTTGGAGCAGCCTGGGACAGTGGAAGGTGTCCCTGCCATGGCAGGGGTTGTACTGAATGGGCTTTAAGGTCCCTCCCAACCCAAACCATTCTGTGACTCCATGTGACAGCGATTTTTGCAGGTGCAATCTGAAGAACTGAGGCCTAGGAAAGCAGAGCTTCTGTTGAAGGCAATCCGGCAAGGAGAGGGATGAGGGAACAGCTCAGTGCTCAGCTGCCTTGTCCATCAGGTATCACCTCAGGAGGGATGGGAGGGAGAAGCAGCCCCATGCTGGGACACTCAGCATCACCCAGGGAGCTGCAGAGGAGCCTCCAGCCTGCTGTGGTGAGTGTCCTTCACAGAAATTCCAGTCCCCAAGATGCAGACATTTCCCTGGCCTCCATCTCAGCCTGCAAGAGGCTTTATGAATCAGCCAAGATGGGCAGTGCTGACCTTCTGTGACTTTGTTGGAACATCTTCATTGTGCCTCCTGCTTTCGTGCCTCAGAAGTCCCAGCACTCGGCATTATCTTTGTGCTCGCGTGCCCCAGCGATGAACCAAACCCACGCAAAGTGTTGTTCGCGCACATGGAAAAACCAACGGGCTCTTATCCTGAGGAGCTGCCGCCACCCCTGCTCAGAGTGTGCTCACTCCCACTCACACTGGGGAGTGAGGATGGGGCTGAAGTGACAGGTCAGGACAACAGCACTCCAACTGCGAGATAGGGACCCTCCAAGGTGTGAGTGGATCCACAGGCTGCGGTGTCCCTAAGCTCAGCCTCAAGGGTTGAGCAAACGGCATCAGGACAGAAAAACTCCTGGAGGCTGGAGGGCTGCGGCCTGCCTCGCATCTGTCCTGGGATAATGAGGGTCTTAACCCTAAGCTAACCCTGCAAGGGGCTGTATGGGACCTGGATAAGCATCTGTGTGCACTCTGCCATTTGGTGAACACCCACTCCCAGTCCTGCAGAACCAAGCTGCTCCTGCACTTCCCTCTCCAGCCATGGCACGAGGCTAAGGAAAGTCCCTGTGGATTGGGCCCCAAGAGGTCAATGCCCACTGTCCTCGGCTCCCGCTGCCTTCCTGCCTGCGGACAGCAGCCTAACAAATGAAAGCCTATCTTAAATCTATACTTAGAACCCAATCTTCCCAGAAACGTAAAAATAAACAAGATTTCATTTCTCACACGGAACCTGAGATAGCCACATGAGACTTGGTTTGTTCCGGCTCTAAATTTGGAGCGTGGAGGCCAATAGAGCACACATCCCATTTCCGACTAAAGCAACATTATTAATATTTTCTCACTTGCTTGGACATAGCTATTAATATCTCATGGAGAATTCCCCTGCAACAAGCTGCAGAAGCAGGGAAATTTTTATGGGTACTACTCCTAGGAAAGCTCATCCCCTCTCTGTGTGAAGACCCAAAGGAGCAGCATTTACACACCGAACCCAGACAATTTATCGGTGTTCTCACAGCACCGTCGAGGTGAGCGTGGATATAAATTGTCCTGCAGTGGGAATTCAGTGCAGCGGGGGCTGGAGACACCATGGAAGATGGACTGGTGCAGATTCCCTGGGAGGTTTACAGGATTCCTGGGGAAGGGAAGCAGGGCAGTGCAGCCACCAGCACACCCATGTCTGGAGGACTCCTGTCCCCATGACAGACCATTTTGGGGTCGCTGCTGAGGGGAGGTTCCCTCCTCACCCACACCACTGCACAAGGCAGGTTCCACTCCATGCCTGGCTCACCAAGCCCCACCAGAAGGAAGCTCCCACCCCACAGGCTCTAGGGTTAAAGAATTCAGCCCCACGTTCTGTTTGTAGCACTGAGCAAAGCTGTGCTGATGGCACAAGGCAGAGTTAACCCTCTCTTCATGCCCCACCCTACCGCATTCATCAATATTTGTGGATTCCCCTCGTCCTGCCCACCTGCAGCTGAATCCCAGGGGTTTCCAAGGTGCTGGATGTGTATCGATTCCAGAGTTCCCAGAATACATTATGCATGAGCTGCCATGCTCAGGGCCTGGCAATTCTGCATTGTTTGATCTCCCAAAACCTCCTGCTTGTATGAATATGGAAAAGTTCCTCTTTGTTTGCTGCCCATTGATCCAGACATTGACCCTTCTCCTGTGCGCATTTATCTCTGATGATTTAATAATGAAAAAGCCCAATAAAGTGAGGAAAGGAAGGAAGCCCCTTCAGGGGGGACCTATTGCCATGGAAACATGCCATATGCTGCTGTTGTAGAGAAGGGACGGATCAATAAGGGCTGCAGCTTCCAAGTCATCAGGAATATGTTGTGGAATGGGGAGGATTAAAGCCTAAAGACATGCATAAGTTGTGACATGATGAAGTTCAGGCCCTGGCCCATGTCCAACACCAGCATGAGTCAAAGCCCAGTGCTGGGCAGGCAGGCAGGAAGGTGGATCTGCACCAGGGAGCTCTGAGCAGTCTCACAGAGCAGCAGCATTGGGGAAGGATTGCTCTCTACACAGGGATAGGAAGTAAAATGCTTGGCTATGTATGGATGCTGTGGATATATAGCACAGAATCACAGAGTCACAGAGTGCTTTGGGTTGAAGCCCATCCTGTCCCACCCCTGCCATGGCAGGGACACCTCCCACAGTCCCAGGCTGCTCCAAGCCCTGTCCAGCCTGGCCTGGGACACTTCCAGGGATCCAGGGGCACAGCTGCTCTGGGAAACCTATGCCGGGGGCCTCCCCACCTCACAGGGAAGGATTTCTTCCCAATATCCAATCTAAACCCATAATTTTTCAGTGTGAAGCCATTCCCTGTGTCCCGTCCCTCCATCCCTTGTCAGTAGTCTCTCTCCATCTTTCTTGTGGCTCCTTCAGGCCCTGGAAGGCCACAATGAGGTCACCCCAAAGCTTCTCTTCTCCAACTCTCCCAGCCTTTTCTCCCAGCAGAGCTGCTCCATCCTCTGCTCCTCCTGGAGCTCCTCTGGACTCTCTCCAGCAGCTCCAGCTCCTCCCTGTGCTGGGCCCAGGGCTGGGGCAGCTCTGCAGGTGGGGTCTCACCTGAGTGGGGCACAGGGCAGAATCGCCCCTGCCCTGCTGCCCACGCTGGGGATCAGCCCAGGGCAGGGGTCTGGGGATGTCTGAGAGCTCAGAGCTGCACCAAGAGTGGCATAGGACACACACAGGGACAACAGGGACCTTCCACACTCCTCTCCTCAGGAAGTCACAAGGATGACAGGCTGCCTTCTTAACTATTTTGTGTTGACGTGTCTGTCTTGACATAATATGGGTTTATGTGAGCTGAGGATGTCACTCTTGCCACTAGGAAGCCAAATTTACTAAAATCAAGCACTAAAATAAGGCAGAGAAATGACATGAGTCACACAAGTAGGTAAGAATCCCAGTTTGGAGAGTGGGGAGTGTGGAGGGGACAGCTCTGCGAGCTGTTGGTGTGCCTGGCACTGACATATTTATGCCCTCATACTCTGCAGTCGTCCCCAAGGAAGTGACAAACCCAGCTAAGTCATCTGCCAGCTGGGAGCAAGACTTGCTGCCACCTGAGATGCTAAAAATGTTCTTCTTGGGCATTGCTGTGCCCTGCTCGTGTGGGTTGGGACTCACAGCTCCAGTGGCCCCAAAGGAAAGTGGGGTCTCTTGGTGGCTTCCCACTGCCAGAGGGCAGGGTTAGATGGGATATTGGGAAGGAGTCCTTCCCTGTGAGGTGGGCAGGCCCTGGCACAGGTGCCCAGAGCAGCTGTGGCTGCCCCTGGATCCCTGGCAGTGTCCAAGGCCAGGCTGGACAGGGCTTGGAGCAACCTGTGACAGTGTAAGCTGTCCCTGCCATGGCAGGGGATGGGACAGGATGGGCTCTAAGGCCCTTTCCACGGTAAACCCTTCTGGGATTGTGTGATTATTCCAACAGCCAGGCAGAGCCCAGGTTTGGGATCCCTGCCACAACCTCTGAAGCAGGCAGCACCAGGACCACCATCCCCACACATCTGTGCGTGTGGCTCAGCTGAGCGCTGCGCCAGTCACATCCACCCACTCCACAGTGAAAGGCCAACAAGCACAGGGAGAGCTCCCTGTGCCTGACGATGGACCAAACCTGAAGCTGCTGTTCAGCTCCAGGATTTACTCCACCTCTGCTCTCTCAGTCTCTGTCCAGCTTCCAAGGTTCCCAGGATTTATGTCTGAGACAAGCAACAGCATCTGCCAGACTTCAGCATCGTGCACACATTCCTGCTGCATGAGCCCTGGGTATGCCAGATGGGGCAGCGAGAAAAGTCAGCCCTCTTTCCTGCTGAATGGCAGCACGGGAATCCTAAAAGCTGCCACAAACAGGTGATAGGAAGCAGTTTGGGGTTTTCCAGTGGCCTGCTGCAGTGATCATATTCAAAGCTGCCTCACTCTGAAGGCTCCAGACTTCCTAAAGCACAAGTTCAGGCAGAGTGACAGAAGGTGCTGGCTGCTTGTGGCTGTCACCCCCGGCAAGGACAGCTCCCCACAGCCCTGAGGGTCACACAGCACAGTCAAAGGACACCTGCAAGAGAGGGGCACACCCAGCCAAATCCCTTCTTTCCCAGGTGTTGCTTTGGGGCTAAAAGCACTCTGGCCAACAGGGATGGCCACTCCAGTGTGGATTTTCTGTACCCAGTGAATATGACCTACACCTTGGAGGAGCCAAAGGAGCAACGATCAAGGAGCATGGATTGGGATGGATGGAGGATGGATCACGTTGTGTTTCCGACCTTCAGCTCCTCGTCATCCCTGTTGCTTTATGGGAATCCTCACTGATTTCCATCCTTGCTTTAGCCCTGGTGGGGAACATTCGTGCTGGCACCAGTGCTGCAGATAAAGCTCAGCACCCAGTGCCAGCCAGACCCTCTTTCCATGGGCAAGGAGTGGGGTGGGAGTAAGGCCCCTGAAAGGTAACGAGGCACTGCCCGTGTGTCCTGCAGCCCCAAAGCACAGAGAGCTGCTCCTGCCCAGCTCTCCTGCTGCTCACATCACACTCTTGTTTGTAATGAGTTATTCAGGCTGCAATGGAGCACAATGAATCCTCAAAAAGACTAATGCTGCTGGGATCTTGGGGCTATTCAGGTAGCCCAGACCCCAGACAAGAGATGAATCACCTTCTAAAAATGCAGCAGTTAAGAAAAAAGTCCAATTGCTTCTGATTATTTTCAGTCTCAGAAGAAACATACTGTACTGAGGCTGTGCTTACCTAAGGCATCCACGTGAATCCACTATCCCTCCCCCTGGAATGGCTGCTGAATTAATTACTGCCTGTACTGAAGCACTGTGGAGCTCCCCAGAGCTCGGTTCCCTTTTGACCTCAAAGCTTTTTAGGGCAGGTTGCTGAGTCTCCCCAGCCAGGGAGACTGAGGCACAGAGGAGCAGATATTCCAGAGGGCCTCGCTGCCTCAGAAGAAAGGAGAGAGCAGGAATTCTGACATCCACTCCAGTGTCTGAAGGGCACTCGGCTCTCAAGTTCAGCTCCTCCTGCCAGGAGCCACTGGGCTCCAAAGCCCCTTCTGGTTCCTGAGGAGCTGTGATTGCCCCTCCGGACTGACCAAACGAGGAAACCCAGCAGGAACTGAGGGGCAGCAGGAGGCTGGGGGGAAATGAGGAGGACTTGGTGCACACTGTGAGACAGAAGAATGAAAAACTCACACAGTGGACATGTAAAATGTCCCCAGAAAGGCCAGCGTCACAGACACCTGCCCACAGAGGATGCTTTGAATCATAATTATACGCAATATAAAGAATTCAGTGGCCACACTCAGGACATTTAAGACCTTTCCCCTCCTGTCAGACTAGTAGGAGGAAGTTTGGCTTTTCACCTGCCTGTGCTATGCACAGTCCTGGAAAGGAGCAGGGGGTCCAGGCCCTTCCACTCAGCACCCTCCTGCCTTTTGCCAGGAGCTGGGATGCTGCTGGATCTCTCCTGCTCTCCCCAGGACATGCTGCAAATTTCTGACTCTTGATCTTTGTGGCGTGGTGGGGATTCCCAGGGGGTTCTCCTTTATCCAGTGCTGCAGGGTCTCTGTGACCCTGGGAGTGCACAAACCTTGCTGTGCTCTGCTGCTCCCCCAACACACACAGTGACACAGACAGGCAGACTGACAGTGATGGGCACCATGAAAAATGCTCAGATCAGTCTTTCCCACTATGGGCTGGACTTGCCCTGCTCTATTTAAGTCAATGGAACAAAGCCATTGAACCCTGGGGGAGCAAGTGCCAGCCCTAAATCATTTCTTTGATTAATTGTTCTTGGGAGGGAAGAATTCATTAAGCATTCCGCTCAGCAATTAGAAATAAATATATTTTTAGAATGAACAACCTGCCAGAAACAAGTTGTTTCAGAAATATATTCAGCTTGATGCATTTTCCATCAATCCAGAACGAGGAGGCTCCAGGCTGCCAGAGGGACAGGCTGGGAAAGGGACACTGCAGGGACAGGCAGGACAGGGCTGCCGCTGAGGAGCTGCTTGTGATGTCTGCACCACTCAGGTTCAGTCTGTGCGAGCAACCCGAGAGCAACTAATGGAGTTTCTCTGCATATTCCTATTGCAGCCATAAAATGGGAATGTATCTCCCTGCTGTTTCACAGGAATATGACAAAGCTGTTCCCACACACAGCTGGGGCAGTGCAGATATGAGAGTCATGAAAACTCAGTAAATAATGACACCCCCTCCTTGTATTTCCACTTTGGCGTCAGGCTCAGACACACTGCAAGGGGAATGTGAACTAACAGCCTCTGTAAGGAGTTTGGGACATGTAATTGCCACAGCCTTTAGATGTGAGACATGCTGACACCATAAATTATCACCAAAAGGACAGTGGGACAGCTGCCTGTGCCAAGGCAGTGATAGCCAAACACTCGAAGGTGCAGACTGCACTAAATGAGGTCTAAGTGTGTATTTTCGACTTTAAATCCATACTTCAAGGCAGGAACTCAGCACAGGGGCTGTTCATGCCTGAGCCCAGAGAAGCACAAGGAACTCTGAGATTGGCACTTTGCCCTCCTCACCAGTCTAGAAAAATCGACTTCTGGTCCTGAGTGTGGAAGAGGAAACTCTAAAAGAACCTAAACA
Source organism: Origma solitaria (assembly GCA_013397895.1). Lineage (NCBI taxonomy): Eukaryota > Metazoa > Chordata > Aves > Passeriformes > Acanthizidae > Origma > Origma solitaria. The sequence continues at coordinate 140,701 of VZRL01006437.1, read as the reverse complement.
TGCTCTGGGATCTGAGAATCACAGCCACAAAAGACCATTCCAGGCTTTTAAGTTTTGTGCCTTAAAAGAAAAGACAAGTCTTATCCTTCGGTTGTGGTGCCTAGAGGCAAGTCTGTTCCCTGCCCTGCTTTGGGAATGTAGGGTGGCAGCAGTGTCTCGATGAATTCCAGCTTTTCCAAGAAGAACACACTCTCAAAGGGCCCTCTTCTCTAAAACATGAAACATCCTTGTAGTTTTGCCTTCTGCACACACAGACCCCAATTTCAGGGCCACTGCAGCTCAGCCTTTGATTTCAGCAGGCATGTGCTGGGCTGTCACATAAATTGGCTGGGAACCTGTGCACTTCCATCATGATTACATGATTTCTGTGGTTGCCTTCTTTTTAGTTAATCCAGTCCTGATTAAGTAAGCCCAGAGTAAGGCAAGAGCCGGGCTGTTGCTCTTGTTCTTTCATGCCAGCAGCAATGTCTGCGCTGTGCCTCAGCCCAGCTGGCAGGGACAGCACAGAGAGGCTGAGGAAGAGGAGGATGGGTCAGTGGTGAGGGTCCCTAGAGAAAGCTCTCAAGTCACTCCAGCAAGGCTTCAGGAGGGAACAGCAGAGGGTCTGTCTCTGCAGGCCGGGGACAGCAGAGAGCACATCAGCTCTGCTCTCCAGGGTATCCAAGCCCATATTAGATATTCATTAGTTATTCAGATCGCAAATTAGGGATCTCCTGCAGGAAAGGCATCTTGAATCAGAAATAGCTGTTTTGTGGGTAAAGAGCAGGAAATTCCGGGCTCTGAACCACTTCCATTGTGGCAAGAGAGCACCAGGCTCTCTGAATCCTGCCTTGGAGAGCCACTGCACAAACAGCAGGCTGGGAGTGAATGTGGGATCAGTGACAGCAGAGCAGCACCAGCAGGTCCCACCCAGAGCCAGCACAGGGCCTGGACACCTCTCGGGGCTCCTGTATGGGGACACACACGGCCTGAGGTGCCCCAAGGAGGGAAACTCATCCCTGGGGCCATTCTCTCCCGTGGATTTGGCTCCATATGCCTGCTAATGAACCTCGTTCCAAAGGAATGCTGATCAATCCTTGTGTTCCAAAGGAATGCTGATCAATCCTTGTGCATCCACGAGAGAGCCCCGGCGTGTGGAGAATGGTGCAGGCAGGCTGAGCTGGGGCATGCAGCAGAGCCACGGCAGCTCCAGGGCAGGCAGTGAGCAAAGCTGGAGTATCTGCACTGTGCTGCCCTTACTCACAGTGGCACCTGCCTGCCTGCAAAGGTCAGCAGCCTGCTCTGCCAACAGCCACGGGGTTTGTGATCGGGGGAGTTTATATTGCTACAAAACTCCTTTATTGGGAATATCCTCCCTTCCTCTTCCTGAGCCAGCCAGGGCCATATTTCGCCTTGGAAAAGCAAGTTCTCAAAATGCTGGTGAAGAGTTCTCTGCCCTCCTCGTGTGCCCAGCTGTAGGAAAGCCGTGCTCCACTCTGGAGGTACAGCCAGCCATATTCTTTTTCCCTAACTGGGATGCAGATCCTGGTATCCAAGTCTGGGGCAGGCACAAGCTCCCACCTGGCTCCAAAGAGGTGCCCTTTCCCCAGAAAAACCTCGGCCATGAGGGTGTGGAGACAAAGCAAGGCCTGAAGCTTTGGGCCAGGCTGAGGAGATGGGAGGGCCTGACTGCAGGCATGTTGTTGAGCTCTTTCACAGCTTGTCTCTGCACCTCTTCTCTGGGAGACGGGGAAGAAATGCTGCTGGCCTGCCACTCCTGAGTGTGTGTGTGTGTGTGTGTGTGTGAGGATTGCACCGGGGGAAGTGTTGGAGAACAGCTCAGCCCTGTGAAAGCCAACCCCAGCACAGCTGCCAAGCCCCAGAGGGGGTTCATCCCTGCCTTCACCCAGCGGTGTCCCCACAGCCACGCTCATGGATCACCCTGTCTGCCATCCCCACGGACAAGCCAGCACCTCTGGCATTTCCTATTCACCTGCAGAGTGGGCTGTGCTGACAGCGGGGACTGAGCTCTGGAGAAATTACACTGCTTTTTGCCCTGCTTGTACATCACAGCCGTGAGGAACACAGGCCTGGAAGCACCTCTGAGGGGTCCAGCATGGGAGGAAGAGCGAAACAGAGGGGGTAGTGGTGGGGAAATGGGAATGCCCATGCTGTGGGAGCAGGCAGAGGGATCTCTGTGCAGATGTTTGAGGGACTCAGCTCTGGCTCACGCTGCTCCCAGCCCCAGCACTCCCAAGGTACTTTATTATTAGCTGCACCCCCGATGTTATGCATTAATTTCCACAGCAGACTCATTCACACACACACAACACATCCACCCACACGCAGCAATGGCTAGACAGACACAAAGCACCCAGCAGCCAATTATTTGGGGTGGGAACAGCTTGCATTAGCTCATGATGAAGCTTAGCCTTAATTCTGCTGAGCTGGAGAGGCTGGAGCTGTGCTCTGCTCTCCTGACTGACTGCGGAGCGCAGAGCAGGGCAGATGATGTCAAGGCAAATCTTTTTTTGTCTGCAGTGCAGATTTGGCTGTGTGAATTTACTTGCAAATGAGGCTTCCAGATCCCCTGTTGGAAAGCAGGAGTCCTAGGCCATACCCACAGCTGCCACTGTTAGCCCCAATTGCTGCTTGTGCTGCACAAGGAGCTGCTCTGGTTTGGAAGGCTTGGGCCCAACTTCCCACCAGGATGGAGGAGAAGGCGGTGGGATTCACAGGAGGGGATGAGGGAGGAGCCCATCACAACGGGAGCACAGGAGGAGAGCCCCCAAAGGTGAACCTTCCCCATGAGTGCACTATCTGAGCACCAGGAACTGCCCAGAAGCAGTCAGGGTTCAGCCAGCAGCCGCTGGCACATCTGGAGTGTGATTTGAGCGTGTCTGTGAGCCAGGGTTTTGTTCCCGTTCCCGGCTGTGGCACAGCCTGGATGTTCCAGCCACAGCACACGCAGAGCATTGCCCTCACCAAGGCTGGCATTATCCTCGTGTTTGCCCTAAAAGCCAAGAGGGGGTCACAACACGTCACCCAAAGGATCCGACAGCCACCCAGCTTCAGAGCTGCCACACCACAGCAGGGACAGGCACCTTGGCAGCTCCTGTGCCAGCCCTGGATCTTGGGAGTGTTTACTGAAGTCAGGAGTCACACATTCCCAAAGAAAGGGTAGCACACCCTGCAGTACACATGACTGGCGAGGGAAAGATGGAACATTTTCTTCTTAGAGCATCTCCAAACCCCATGCAGGGGCTGCACAGTTCTCATTTATGGACATAAAAGGTAAAATCCATCTTGCCTGCCTCTCCACGCAGGCTTTTCTCCTATCTTTTTCCGGCCTAGTTCTAAATGTGCCAGACAATAGAGCACCATACATGGAGCCACTTTGCTTACTAAGACAAAGGAAGCAACGATTCAGAAATCACTTAACAGTACATGGATCCACTCATTTTGGGGTCCAAATAAAAGATGGACAATAGATGAGACCAAATCTACAGCACTACACAGAAAAAGAGAATCCCAAAGAAATTCTGCCTGGTAGACGCCAACCCCACCCTTGCTGGCATCTTCTCTGGCATCTGCTGTTACATGAAAATGTTTTAGAGTCCCCCAGCATCCTCCGTGGCCCCTGGCAGCACCATCACCCCCTTTTTCCAAGCTGGACAAATCAAGGCATGGAGAATTCAGTTCAGGATGCCTGACAGGTCCTAACTATATGCCTGACATCCCTTCCAGCTTGTCCTTCTGTCTGCTAGGCACTGCTTGTCATTCCAAGTGCATCCGCAGCTAAATGAGCATGATACGAGTGCTTTGTATGGGCATCAAGGAGAACAGACCATCATCTGCAGTCTAGACTGGTCCTGCCTCCTGCCCTCCCCACGATTCATAGGAAAAGAGGGATGGAAAAATATATTCCTCTTGTTATTAATAGAAGTATAACTTGTGCATGCATTAGCACTTTGAAGTGAAGGGGGAAAAGTCAAGCATCAAGAATTTGTGCTTAATGAAAGTGGGTTTGCTGTTGTTAAAAAAGCTGCACGGAGCCAGGCATCATTATCTTTTCCCTTATCACCTGGGCTGCTGGGAGAGCTGGGCCAGGCCATAGCAGGAGCGAGGTGGGCACTGCCTGGCTCTGCCTGATGCAGCTGCTGCTGCTCTGCAGAACCAGCATGTGCCTGTGCTGGGTCTGTGCACAGGGACACGCAGGGGGACACAGAGAGGAGCAATTCGGGGCCTCCAGAGCCCCCGAGATGCACAAGGCACAAGTGCCCTGGGTGATGTCAGTGCTGAGCCGAGCGAGCCCCTTGCCCTGGAATCACTGGGAAGGAAAGGATTTGTTAAGTGGAGCCCCCCAGTCTCTGGAATGCAGCTGCTATCTCCTCCTGATAACTGCCTGGCCTTGCTTTCCCACACCCAGCAAATCCAAATGCACCTCCCTGGGTTTTCTAGGAGTTTCCATCCCCTCGCTGTGCTCAGGTGGAGCGAGGATCATGCTGTGACAGTGCCCAGGCTCTGAGCAGGAGCAGGAGAAGCGGCTCCCAGCAGAGCTCCTGCGCTCCCAGTCCCACTGACGGGGCTGAGCAGGCACTCCCCGAGCAGCTCCTGATTGCCTGGCACTCACAGACACCCTGAGCATGGCTGTGACAATCAAAACCAGCAGTCAGAGTTCCTGCACTGGAGTCAGCTGGCAACCTGCAGCTCCTCTCCTGCCTCTGAGCTCTGCAACAATGCATGCACAAACACAGACAACCTCTCCATCCAAAGAGGCCGAGAGTTAAATCCTTCATTAGCACATTTGGACGAGTCACCACAAATGAGATTAGCTCTCGTGCATCGCTGGGGAAGCTGCTGTGCCCCTAGAACATGCGAGTGGTGGGCCCTGGAGCTGACCTTGGAATTCCCCTTTGGATGCTCATCTGCTTTGCTCTCACGGCACTGCCTTCCCCTGCTGCCTGCAGCATCTCCTCGGGAGATAAGAGCCTGGTTTTCCTCCAGCCCGGTGCTAACACCAAGCACAGGGTGACCACATTCGATACCGCACTCAATGAATAATTCCAGCCTGGAAGGGACTTCCCAGCTAGCAAAGCATTCAGCGTGGCAAGGGGCAGGAAAAGGGCTCTCCAAGAGCACCTTGTTAGCCCGGGACACGTCTGCTCCCCCGCGCTGTGTTTCGGGAGGTGTGAGTGCCGTGTCTGCTGACACAGCCGGGGCTGGTGCTGTCAGCACTGCAGAGCCGCACGGAGCCAAGCCGCGTCCCGCTCTGCCCTGGGCCTCCCCACGCCCCAGCCACTCCAGGGACCCGAGCGCTCCTCACTGCTCCTCCTGGAGAGCAGCTGGCATCCTGAGCGGGCAGGGCAGCCCTTGTCCTGCCCTGCAGCCTCGGGAGGGACAGATTTCCAGCCACCTCACCACGGAGTGCTCAGCTCTGTGGGGATGAGCTCTGAGCGCTGCTGGGGGGAGAGGTCATCCAAACGTTTCACAGAGGAACTTAAATCAACCCTTTCACCGTAAGGACTCGGCCTCCTCTGCAAGGGAAGCAAGGAAATCTCGTGAATCTCTGGACATCCAAAAGGCAATGATGTCACTAGCTGAGGGCTGCCTGGCTGGAGGGATGGCTGTGGACGCTGCACCTGCCACAGTCACAGAACACACGTGGGACACACACCCGGGAAGGGGGGGACAGCACCTGGATCCTTCCCATGGAAATAAGCCCTAAGCTCTGTTACACACCAGGGAAAGGATGGAAGAGCCTCTGTCAGAGTTGGTGATGTTCGTAGTTCTTCCTCTTGGCCTCGAGCTCTGGAACTGGTCTCGCCCCTCCTCACAGCCTGGCCCCTGTTCAGCCACGGAGCTCATGGCACAAACATTTCGGGGGCAAATCTCAAGTAGCCACTTGCCTGCAGCCTGACCTTTCCCTCACACTCTGCAGTGGAAATGGGCTTTTTGAAGTTCTCAAAGGGAGCTGGCACCTTGCTTTTTGAGTGACATTCATCTGTAGGTAAATTGATTTAATAGCTTGTTAGAGTGCCAATTAGAACCAACAATAACTCAATTGACCTATAACTGCCTTGGCACCAACACAGCTTTCAAAAATAAGAGAAAGGAGGAAATCTCTGCTCTGGCAGAGATGAGAGCTCAGATAGTTGGTTTCGAGAGCAAACTGAGGGATTCATGGGCTTGCTAATGAGATGCTCATAACACATCAGAAACAAAGACAAATTTCAATGGTTTTGAGCTAAAATGACACTATGTTATCTCCAGACAAAGATCACTCTTTTATCTGTATAATAAATGGATTTCAGTGCAGCAGCAGTGACTCTAGAGCAGAAAAAACCTCAGTGCCACAGAAAGCACTAGCACAGTTACCTAACCAGAATAACATTGGATTGAAACCCCAAGTTTACCTCCTTAAAATAGGACTGATTCTGTGGGTTTTGCCCTCGGAAACCACATTTTCCCTTCAAATAAAATCTGTTTCATTCTCCTGCAGTGGAGATTGTGCTTCTAGACAAATTCATCATTTTAAATGCTCAGGTCTGAGGATTGAGATCTTTCAAGTTTAAAAAATAGAAAATGGGCGGCTTTTGTCTAAACATTGGCAGTGTCCAAGGATAGAGAGAAGGATAATGTGGAAGGGTTTTAAATTACTGGGAAAAATGATCCATTCTTAAGTCAGGAAGAGGATGGAGAAAAGTGAGATCGTTTGAAGAGTCGGAAGGACAAGAACAGCTAAGAATATGTAGGAGAAGAAGGAACTGGTTTGCAGAGACTCACCCAGAGAAAAAGCTGAAGGATAAGGATGGAGACGAGAACTGGAGTGAGTCGATGCCAAGTGAACACACTGGAACATTGCAAGGGGTGAAGACGTGAGGCATTACTGAGAACGAGGGGGAAATCAGTGATCAGATGAGAAGGAAGCTGGATATTGGGACTGGCTGGACAAGAAACCTGCCACGAGGAGCCCAGAAAACAGAGATGGCACTGGGGGGTGAGAAACACAAACTTCAGGTGAGAGATGGGGAAGACAACAGGTGGGAGAGAGTGAGGCTGAAGGTGAGAAGGAGAAAACAAGCAGGGAGGTTGTAACAGGCAGAGTCTGTTTCCTTTGGAGCCCGGAATAACCCAGGGATGTGGTGCAGCATCTTTCCTTTGCTGTCATTGCCTGCCACAGCCGCTGCTTCATTCAGTGCACAGAGCAGTGCAGAACAGCCCTGAAAAGCTCCACACCTGTAATGAACCCAGAGATATTACTGTGCCAAGGGGAGAGACTGAGCTGTTTTTAAAACCTTAACAACTGTACAAAACACTGCATGAGAAATCAGACTGCAAAGTCAAAAGCTCGGGGTCAGGGGAAGCAGCAGACAGGAGCTCGGCTGTGTTACGTTACAGCACGATGTGGATCAAAGCAGAGCTTCCCAGAGAATTCCTGCCTCCTTCAGGAGGAGGAGGGCTCGGGGCAGGTGTGTGCAGGAAGGAGATTTTCCACAGGAGCCTGTTTCGTGCCCAGCCTGGCAGCTTGGCCGTGGAGGAGACAAGGAGCTGCAGGATGAGGTGTGATGGCCAGGGCAGGTGAGCGGGTCCCAGAGCCTCCCCCTCGGCCAGAAAGCTCTGCAGAAGTGCCAGGCACGGGGCCCAATCCCAAAGTGGAACTGGCGTAACATTCGGAGAGGATGATGGCAGAGAACACGATGTCATTGTTTACAGCAGTGATTATTTTTCGCTATAACAACAGACAAACCAACATCAGCAGAGCCTCGGGAAGAGGGTGGGTGGGATGGGCCCATTTCCCAGTCTGGCTGCTCACGGAGCCAGCCTAAGGAACGGTCCAAACCAGAATGTGCCAGTCCTCTCAGAGCACCCAGGGCTCCTAAAGCACGTCCTCATCAGCTCTGTGCCCTTCTTGGAGTCCCAGGGATGGCCCATTCCCTACGGAGCCCTCCAGGGCAGAGCTCTGACCAAGGGGATGCTGTCAGCTGCCTCCTGCTCGGCACGAATGGACCTCAGTTCCACCACACCCAGTTCAGGCATGGTTTGACCCCAATCCCCACCAGCCTGTGCCACCTCACTACAATCTGGGGATGATATTTCCAATTTCCTTGCTGTCAGGAAGTGAATTGAACATTTATTGTTAGCACAATTGAATATTTTGTAAAGCCGTGAGAAAATTACCCTTTTTTTTCACACCAGGATCTGAATAAGATATAATAAATAAGATATGTTATCTTACAAGGAGAGATGGAGAAAATGTTAAATTGTTTTTCCCAAAGGAGCCAGCCCTGAGTGCACTGAGGGAGGAGCTTCTGTGGGAGAGATAATGTCTTCATCTACTGGCAGAGATTGGTGTGAAGGGCCTGACTTGAGTTTATGCAGAAAATCTTAATCACAGCCCTTTGTTAAATCGCAATGCTTGCTTTAGTATTTATTTCTGTTATTTTATCTCATTTTCCCCACGTGAAAACACCATAATATTAGTCCTAAAATATTTTATCATCGTGATCCACTGAGGTGTTGCCTTTACTGAGGCCTTCCTGATTTCCAGCTCAGGCACCTGAACACGTCTCCTACAAAAAGATGTAATCCTACACGGACTGTTTGGTGTGGGATTATTTATGCTCTGCCTCCTGACAAGTGAGCTGGGGCATGAAGCCTGACTTCCTATGGACATGAGAAGTTTGGATGCAGGAGTTTCATTCCCTTAGGTCATGGTCACAAATCCACGGTTCTTCTGCAGACTGAAGAAGTCCACTGAAGACAACATTGGAGACCCAATCCATGCTGTCAGTGGAATTTGGATTATCCTTCACATTACTCCTATTTGGATCCCCTTGTTGTGCCCTGGGAATCACCAGGGGATTCTCTGTAGCAAAGGCAGTGGGATGTGACTCCCATCTCCACATGCAGAGTCCCCCCGCTATCCCAAGGCAAGCCCATCAGCACAGAGAGGAGGAGAGGAGAGCCAAGCCTGGGAGCTGCCCCTCCAAACGCAGCCTGTTGGCCCTTCCCGCTGCATTCCAACGCCAGGCACAGGTTCTGCCACCACGGCTGCTGCTCCCTGCCCTTCCCCTGAGCGCAGAGCGTTCCCTGACCCAGAACTCCCGTGTGCTCCACACCGGGCACTCGGAGCAAAGGCCGAGTCATGGGATCAGCGCTCGGGCAGCAATGGAGGGAGGGCAGCGCAAGGAGCAGCACTTTGGGCAGCAGATGGACAAAAAGGCATTGCTGCCCGAGAGCAGGGAGCAGCCCCCCTAAGGGAGCTGCCAAAGTCAGTCAGCACTGCGGGACACTCCACAAAATGTTCACCCTCCTGAAACACAGGGAAAGCTTCCCAGCGAGAAGAGTCTGCACAGACAGAGCAGCACTTGGAGAGGCACTGGAAATCAGGTCTGCTTGGGAGTGGGAAGGTAAACACACATCCCTCCCATTGCTGCTCCATCCCACAGAGCTGCTGGGTTCAGTTCTTAGACGATAATTAGTGAATCCCACTGATTCCCCCCGAGAAGGGAGGCCGAGGGACACCGCAGCATGAAGGGAAGCATTGATTTTGTTCTTTCCCTACCTTATACCTCACACCTGAGCACCTGGCTTTTGCTGCCACAGAAACCTCCCCAGGGTCCCAGCAGCCAGGGAGCTCTGGCAGAGGCAGCAAACTGAATAAAGGATCTGTTTGCACACAAGTATTCCAAGTAATGGAGACCAGTGAAAAGAGAAAGTCGAAAATCTGTAGCTGGGTCTGCTATCGAATGGAATGTTTGCCGTTGTTTTCAAAGAGACAGCAGCTTCTCTTCAGTGTGAGGAAGTTAATAGATTACTGGGCAGTGAATAATGTGCAGTTCTATTTACATCCACTGCTGGGACTATTTTGGGCCCTCAGATAGTGTATCTGTTCTCAGGTCTTTCTAAAAGCAGCATGCTACACTTTTTTTGCAAGCAATTCTGGGCAGCAGCTCCAACCCATATGCTTCAGTCAGCTACAAACTAGACAGATCATTGTTTGTCTGGAATTTTTTTATTAAACCAATTGTACTGGATCAATGCTTCCTCTAAGCAATAAAATACAATTCTGTCTACCCACTGGAAGAGCTTTCAAAGTCACAGATAAATCTCGATCTAGGAAATGTAGTGTGGCTCGGCACTGATGTGCAATCAACCACAGATGCAAATGAACTCCAGCTGCCAGCACACACATCTGCACCTCAGAATGGGAGCCAGGATTCTTAATTTTCATTAGAAATTGCTAAGACACCTTTTAAGTGCTTCTAGAAGCAGCCCACTGCATTAGTCAGGAGTACTCAGGGGCACCAAGCTTGATTTTTATAAAGGTCATTTGATGTCTTTTCCCCTCACAATGGACTAAAAGCAGAGATCAACAGAGCCTGAATCTATATTAATTTGTTTTACTCTTGGAGGGTCATAGATTTGCCACTGGAATTAGCCCTATTAGATGCTAAAATGGTAATTTAATGAGACAATGATGAAAGTCTGCGTTCTATTCTAAATCAGGAACTCCTCTGGAAGCAGAGCACGAAGGAGCGGCGGCTCCGCGGAGTCGGAGAATCGCACCAATGTCATTTCACAGCAGTGCACCGGCCTGGAGTGTTCCATGCAAACTTCCCAGCTCCAGCTGCTCGCAGTCACGAGGGCTGGAGCCCCACCAGAGCCCGAGCCTGGAGAGGTGAAACAGCTTTCTCCAAGAACACACAAAGCGAGCTCGGGGGCTAAACCTTTCTTAACTAGAAACTTGACCAGCAAACGCTGCTGCACAGCCTTGGTGCCAGCAAAGGGTGGGATAACAGAGCCTCCAACATCCCGAGGCTCCGGGATCTGCACCTGGACCCATGAGGGATTGCACTGTGTAATTCCCAAAGCACACAACACCCTCCCCTTTGGGGCACACGTAGAGCTCCTGCAAATATTTTGATAAGATCTGGTGCAATCTGCTGCATTCCAGAGGTCAAAAAATGTTAGCCATATTCACGGGAGCTGTTTCCAAGAGCGGTGCTTTAGCAGAGGGAAAGAGGGAACACAAAGCCCGAACACAAGGTGGGAAGGCTCCCACTCTTCCCCTTCAAGGCAGCTCATTTTCCATGGAAGCCCACAAGTCCCCAAGCAGCATTCCTATCGGAACAGACCTGCTGCAAGTGACCCAGAAACAGGGGTGAGCAGAGCCTCCCTGAAAACATCCCCGCTGGCCAGGCAGTGCTGCATGCAGCTCCTCCTGGCCCCGTCACATGGCTCCAGACACTCATCCACTGCCCCGTCCCAGGGTGACAGCAGGGTGACAGCAGGGACACAGCCCGTGCTGCTGGGCTGCGCTGCGATGAGCTGCCACAGCAAAGCACAAGAAACACAGGCCCACCTGGAATGTGCCCCAGGGTACAGAAATCCAGCTCCCTGTGCCCTCCCTGCACAGATTCCCAGCTCTGCCAGGGCAGGGTTCTGTTAGGAACACCAGGCGTCCTCCATGCACCCACGGAGCTCCACATGCACGGAACAGCTCAGTGCCAGCAGGCTCCGTGGCATCAGCTGCCCTGCGGAGCCCAGGCTTGCCAGCAGATCCCATTCCTTTGGGCAAGGCTAGGAGCGGCCCCATAGCCCAGTGCCTCAGGAATCAAAAGTAACCTCATCATTTTATGGAATAAGCATTGGTTCTGCAGGAACCTTCAAAAACCCAACTCTTGGGACCATCTCACCTTGGGCAAGGTGGTGACCTCAGCTCCTGCTGCTGAAGTTTGCAGGCTCTGTGCTGAAAACAGGCTGAGATACGGAAGGGAGTAAACCCACCACAGAGACAGAAGGGTATGGAAGCTGAACGCTGCTTTTGCACAAATCCAGGTACAAGCCAGAGACTAAATCCCAAATTTCCTGAGGGTGCGACACACAGTGCGCACCCTGCTAGAATAACCCCAGAAAGCACAGGAGTTAAACCCCAGACTCATGGCAAGTACTGCAAATACAGCTGAGTATGAAACTGGTTTTGTTCTTTTGAAGGCTGCTCATTCTCACATTTCTGTGTTTGAGAGCTATTACTTGATCAGCCTCACTGGGAGGCAATTTTCTCCTGGTTCCAGTGTGGGATTGGGTAAGGCTGTGCTTGCAAGGACTCTATCTCAAGCTGTAGCTGCTGGAAACCCTCCTAAGCTCAGTCAGCTGTGTGCTTGGGACACTTGAATGCACTGAATTTAAATGACAGTGCAGTCTTCCAACTCACAGAGCCTTCTAATAACATTTGTTAATCCAAGCAAATATCAAGGAATCTGGTCAGTGCCAGTGCTGAATCTGCTAAGCGTGTGGGCTGCTCGCTAAATCCCTAATAGGCGGTGTCAAGGGGTTTCTGTCATTCCTGCCTTCGGGAGCCCAAATCCACCCTGAAACTCCTTCCTGCAATTATCTTGCTAACTGCATTTTTGGGAATCGTGCAAGGCTCCTTGCAGAGTCCCAGAATTCAATAAAATCACAGGGTGTGACAAAGATATGTTTGAATAATATTCTTCTCCTGTGTGCTTTTGAATGTGAGATGCAAGCCCGTTGTAATTAAAGTTGAAGCAATAAACCTTAGCCATTGATTGCACTCAGTAATTAATTATTGATTGCAGTACTTTACATACATATTGCAGAGGACAATTCACCTGTGCAGCAGACGATACTTTGCTCAGAAATACCCAAACACAGCCCCTCTGCTAAGCAGGACTTTACAAAAACTGACTCTAGGGTTTCCAAGTTAATTTCCTTATTAACCTCCGTGGAAATGCTGCTGCGGAGTGAGAGCAAGCCATTACTTTCCTAAAGTCAGTGTTAACCATCCCCTACCCCAAGTAATTTTGCAAAAGAGGATGCAGAGATGCAAAAGAGAGGCCTTTTCTCTGTTAATGAATGCTGCCATCCCTTGCACATCCCAATTCCTGACAAGCCATGCTGCAGTAAGACGCCCACAGAGCAGCAACAGTAGCAACATCCCTGCCTAACTCTTAGGAAGGAGAAGGGAAAGGACTCGGAGGTGTGAAAATGGGAAGCATCAATCAGGCAGAGCATCCATGGAGATGTAGGACTAGTTAAGATCAGACACCATGCTTCTAGTCTAGAGTTGTGCATCAGGTGGGAACATTTTTCACCATTTACACTGAACTTAAGGAGAGCCTTTCCATTATAAAAAGCCAAAGAAAACTGGTTTAAAAACAATTTAAAATGACTGATAGCGTGGGGACACTAAAGGTAAGGTGAAATGCAAGTGAAGCCTGCAGCTCGTTTGAGCGGAGCAGATCTTGGCTGTGTCCTCCAGCTCTTCACTAGGAAATGACCCAGGAAAGTTCCGTCGGGGTGGGTGCCCTGTGCAGGAGGTGGCATGGGAAGGGGCAGGCCGGCTAGCTCGGAGTGGGCTGGGAAAGGGGGGGTGTACCTGAAGTCGCTGTAGGGATGGATGATCCAGAACCCGGCAGACTTAACCCTTTCCTGCTCCCTCTCCACGGCCTTCTGGCTGCCAAACATCCTCAAGGAGAATTTGTTGACCCCCGGCTGGAGCATGGCCCCGAACTGCCTCTGCATGAACCCGGCCTGGCCCAGCCTCTGCTCCTCATCTGGGGTGATCTGGTCGCACCCCGCGCCTCCCTCCACTTTGATGGAGGTCGAGGAGCA
>VZRL01006437.1:33425-126184 GCA_013397895.1 Origma solitaria | reverse complement strand
ATCATCCGGAAAGCGAAGCTCGAGCCTCAAACTCCTCAACCTGCCGGCCAGTAACACAATGAACTGCAACCTGCAGCGGCCACTGCTTGCTTACATCACTGTCATCACTTATTCCTCATGCAGCCCCTGCTCCTGGGAATATTCATGAAGCGATCCCATTCTATTGGGTTGCCATAGGAGCGACTACAGCGCACAGGCTCTGCCTACCTGAGACAGCACCCGGGCTTCTTAAAGGGGCAACGCCCGGCAAGCGCGGGGCTGCGGCCGCCGCCGCCGCGGGCACCGCGCCCCGNGCAGCCCCCGCCGCCGGGCCGCCGCCGCGGTATAAATAGCAGCATCGTAAACACGACAAAGTCAATAAACGGGAGCGAGAATATTCCTTTTTCTCTGGGATGCGGGCGCTCCCCGCTCCGCCCGGTGCTGTGGCTGCTGGGGGCAGGTTTGCTCGCGGAGCCACGGGGGGTTTTGTGGGAAGGGGCGAACCCAAATCTAAAGGAAAACCAGGGGTTCACCTTGAAAATCTCACTTGCATGCAAAGCAGGGGCTCGGGGAGTGCCTGTGTTCTCTAGCGGAAGTTTGCCTGCGGGGAGCTCGCTGCCTTTGCCCCCGTCTGCAGCGTGCCGGAGGTTTGGAAGAATCTTTTCTCCTGGGCTGTCTCGCTTCCCCGTTAGCCACGCTAACCGGTACTACCGCTCTCCTGAGGGCTCGGTTCTGGAGAAGTCACTCAAAAAAATAAAAATGAAGGGCAGCTGCATCTGGGCGAGCTCCGCCGCTGGCCTGCGGGAGGCTGGGCTGGGCTGGGCTGGGCTGGGCTGGCGGAGGCAGTGTGGGATGCGTGGGCTCTCCCTGACGGGGGAACCCCACTTCCAGTGGGCTCCTGAGTCAGCACTTCCCGCGGCTCCCGGCAGCTGCTCCCGGGAAAACAACAGCTCCGGCTGGGAATCCTCCCACCCCTCGCTGCTGCCCACAAGGCACCTCCTGCAACGGAGGCCAAAGCAGCGGGGGAAACGGCTAGAATTAGGTATTGATATTTGAGAGGGTTTTTTGGAGAAAAGAGGGAAAGAGGTGGCAACGAATCCTGCCCGTGCTTCTTTGGGAATAGCTGTTTATTCTGTTGAAAAAGCTCTTAGACTGAGAAACTGGTTCAAATCGTTCCTAGAGCCAAGCCTTTGAAACCAGTGGTGTTTAGATTAGGAATCTGTTTGGCCATATGAGAGATTTTGGTGTATATTTTTTCAGAGATTCAGCCTCTGAGGCTTTCTAGAATGTTTGTTGTTTCAGACATTGCAAATCCTACCTGCTGGGAGAAGAAAACCACGTGAACTGCGCAGGCAGGGAGGCTGAGCACAGGCAAGGAATGCCCACGGCAGACAGGGAGGAAATCCCCACCTCACCTCTGTGCTTCTCCTTTCGGGAGCAAATATTCCCCTTTTCCTTGCAGGAGCCGCTGGCCAGAGGTGACGGTGCCACAGAAAGCAGCAGGATGTTCCCGCAGCTCCACGGCAGGGAAATGCTGCTCAGCAGTGATTTCAGCAGGCATGCACACAGCACATGCTTCCTCATCTTTGTTTGCCTCTCCCTCGCTCTCTCCCCAGTCCTTTCTCCCATGTGTTCACCTGCTCCTCTTCTCCTCCCACCTCCTGGCACAGCCAGACTGCCTGTGACTCATTCCAAATACTCTACAGTGCAAATATAATTTAATATTATTATTTTCATCACCAATTCTAATAGAACAAGTTTTTCTGGGGAAATAAATTTCATTTTCCCATGCTCCTATAGATTAGATAATGTGAACTAAGCCAGGGAGAGCACTAAAGGTCTTTTCCCTGTTTTTTTTCCCTCCTCCAGGCATTAGGGATGCTGAGGTGTAAGCACTTCTGTGCCTCAGCTGCAATCAACTGCCTTCCAAAAGGATGTGTTTTGATTAATGAGGTGCACAACATCTGAAACTGATGCAGCTCCTTGAGCATAGTCACTCCTGTTCCCAGGGAATGACAGAGCAGGAAAGGACATGCTCAAGGAATCAGGCAGTTCGTCCTCTCCCAGCCCTAGGTGTTCTGGCTGGCACTTGGAAAATGCCACACTCCGTTCCCTGGCCTTGCTGGGATTGTTCTGCCTTGTTTGGGGACAGGGATCAGATTCTGTCACAGCCCTGCAAAGGGGAGAACACCCCAGGGCATCCAGCAGCACAGCTCCCCTTTGCAGGAGGAGACGAGTGACGAGGAGCAAAAGCTGAGCACTCGGAAAATGCCACACTCCGTTCCCTGGCCTTGCTGGGGTTGTTCTGCCTGGGCTGGGGACAGGATCAGGCTCTGTCACAGCCCTGCAGGGGGGAGAACACCCCAGGGCATCCAGCAGCACAGCTCCCCTGTATCCATCCCTTTGCAGGCAGACAGGCTGAGCCAGGCTGCTGGCACACACTGCACCATTCCAGGGGGATGGAGATATCTCTGTGCCCGGGAGCTCAGCACTTCCCAGCCCCACCGTCCAGTCCATACATATGTCAAATTTGTCTGAAACTGTCAATTCCACGTGCCATTCCTCACAGAATTCCTTACAGACTACAGCTGCCTTTACATCTCTCCAGAAAGCACGAAGCTCCATGGAATCGCCTGAAGTACTAAATCCAGGAGGTACCTCCTTGTGCACCTCTGTCCCCAAGTGTGGGTTCCTAAACACTCCTAAAAACTTGGCTCCAGCAGTTCCAGGCAACCAGACTCAGAGGAATTTTTTGAGTCTTTAAAATGTAGTGACAATTTTGTGTTGAGAGAACTTCAAAGTAATGATATTTTATTTGAGAGCCTTCCAAGAACTAAGTGTAGGGGATGGAATTATCCTTGTCTAATGGTATGAAACCACTGTCATGGATGGAATTTATTGCCAGCATTGTGGCACTGCTCTCCATGGCAGCAATGCACCTCTCTAGGCAGATTTTTACAATACTTCACTAAGTGTTGCCTATCATTGGCTGCACGGTACATTCAAAGGGGGTATGGAGAAGTCACCTGTCAGGAAAAGGCAGAACTGGTTTTGAGGGAAATTATCTCCTTTTTAACAATATTTGTCAGATACTCCTCCAAGGGACTTGGCATAGATACAAAGGGAATGGATTTAGTAGGGAGAATGCAGGTGAAGCAGCCAAAGATTGGTTTGTTTCTTAAGGAATTTTGCCAGCTCATATTTATATATATTTATATATATTTATATATATTTTTATATATTTTTATATATAATATATTTATATGTATTTGTATATTTTACGTCTATTTTTTATTTATATATATATATGCATTTATATATTTTGATAAGAATCTGGTGCTGCACTGCAAATGTGAACAATCCCACTGCAAATGAGCTCAGGACCACAGCAGGACAGACTGAGAGCCATAAAAGCTGATATCTGTAGCTCAGGGTAAAGAAAGCAGCAGTGCAAGCTGGTCTTTTAGGCCCACCTTTGCTTGGGTGAGAGTTTCCATCATCACCTCGAGCCTCTGGATTCTCAGGTGAAAAAGGATTCACTGAACATGTGGCAGAGCTTGGAGGAACGATAACAAGTCCTTTCAAAGCTGCCTGTTGTTCCTAGCAGGCAGCAGGTAACTCATAATTGGCATTTGAAACTCATTAAATATTCACCACTACAAACCAGGGAAATTCTACCTTGGAGTTTTGGTTAGGGAGGCTGTGCTCGCTGCCTCCGCAGCTTCCATCACAGCCGGGAGATAATGAAGAAATAATAGTGATAAACACCCAAATCCTGGCTCCCTCTCGGCCCTGTTCATTACCCAGGTGTGCTGTCACACTGCACTCATTGAAATTCAGCCAGGGCTCTCTCCCTGCTCTCTGTGCTCCTTACAGGAGCTGCAGAGTGGGGATTGGAACTTCTGACTGAAGGCATAGCCTTTATCCCGGCTGGATGAAGAACCAGCTGAGCACTGGGAAGGGAGATCCGTGCCTGGATGCTCTGGCAGGGGGACAGGCAGAGAGGATCCCACAGAGCAATGGGAAGGGAGAGAGATCCATGCCTGGATGCTCTGGGCAGGGGGACAGGCAGAGAGGATCCCACAGAGCAATGGGAAGGGAGATCTGTGCCTGGATGCTCTGGCAGGGGGACAGGCAGAGAGGATCCCACAGAGCTGCTGTCAGGATGGAAGGAAGAACCGCTGTGGGTTTTGAGGCAGAACGGTTCAAAGTCCATCAGTGGGAGCACAGAGACACTGAACAGATCCCCGGCGACAGGGGATTGTGGAGGCTGGCACGGGAGGCAGCAGCAGGAGCTCAGATACACAGCAGGATGGAAAAGCTGCTACCAGGAAGTGCATGGAAAGCAATATTCGTTCCAGCTTCCAGTGGTAAACAAAGCTGGAGCAAGCCCACTCTCTTCACCCTTGTAACCAACATCAAAATGTGAGTACTTGTCCAGGATATAAGGGGGCTGCTGGGAATGTGCTGACAGCCAACAAACAGCTTTGCCACTGAANGGCAGGGGGACAGGCAGAGAGGATCCCACAGAGCAATGGGAAGGGAGAGAGATCCATGCCTGGATGCTCTGGGCAGGGGGACAGGCAGAGAGGATCCCACAGAGCAATGGGAAGGGAGATCTGTGCCTGGATGCTCTGGCAGGGGGACAGGCAGAGAGGATCCCACAGAGCAATGGGAAGGGAGATCTGTGCCTGGATGCTCTGGCAGGGGGACAGGCAGAGAGGATCCCACAGAGCAATGGGAAGGGAGATCTGTGCCTGGATGCTCTGGCAGGGGGACAGGCAGAGAGGATCCCACAGAGCTGCTGTCAGGATGGAAGGAAGAACCGCTGTGGGTTTTGAGGCAGAACGGTTCAAAGTCCATCAGTGGGAGCACAGAGACACTGAACAGATCCCCGGCGACAGGGGATTGTGGAGGCTGGCACGGGAGGCAGCAGCAGGAGCTCAGATACACAGCAGGATGGAAAAGCTGCTACCAGGAAGTGCATGGAAAGCAATATTCGTTCCAGCTTCCAGTGGTAAACAAAGCTGGAGCAAGCCCACTCTCTTCACCCTTGTAACCAACATCAAAATGTGAGTACTTGTCCAGGATATAAGGGGGCTGCTGGGAATGTGCTGACAGCCAACAAACAGCTTTGCCACTGAAGTGTTATCCAAAAATTCAGCCATGCTGGTGGCTATGGAAAGAATTCCCAGACTCTGCAGCAAATAACCCCCTGAGATTTTCAGGATGTTTTGCACAAGCTGGTAATCCTCACCAGAGCAAGCAGCTGAAAATCCCAGCTAGGAACAGAGTAATTAGCATGAGCATCTTGCCACCCGACCTTTAATATTCCCTGTGGAGAAGAGGAGCCTTCCTAGAAATAGGAAAACAGAGACAGGTAACCATGGATGGAGCTGTAAGGAGCAGAAGTGACAGAGCTCAGAGGAGCTGCTGAGACCAGAGCAGCTGCATGATTTAGTCACAATTAGCTTACAATGTACCTACATTTTTACATTGTGGTCTAAACTCTACCAGTGAATTCTCCAGTATTCACAGAAATTCTCATATCAAGCTTGTACTTTGGACTTCAATAAAATTTACCTTCCAAATACATATTCCATCAAATTTCCATTTAAAACCCGAGCACTGGCTTATTTTTCTCCCCTGATCTGGAGGAGAGGGCTCAGTCAGCCTGGGGAGGTTTGCTCCAAGGGGATCAGCTCAGTGCTTATCAAACAAGTTCTCGAAACAGTGCCTTTCAGCAGCATTTAATGAGCTGCAGCCTCCCAGACAATAATGAGTCCCTCTCCTGAGCCTGTCCTGCTGATGTATCTCCCGTCTCCATGCACTGCACTATTTTGGATGATCAGGCAGTGCTGCATTGGATGGGAAGTGTGCCCCTGTGTGCCACAACAGTCATGGCAGCCTCCAACTTGGGCAAGTCCAGACTCTGCTCTTGGCGAGCCGCATTCTGTCTGGGCTCACTTTAACCCTCTCTTTTTCTCAGAAGTTATCAAACAAACTGAACATCACATTTCCAAACCCAAAGTTTCACAGCCACACCCCCTGTCAGGCACTTGGACAGCTCTGATTTAGGAACTCGTAATCCTCAGGGATGTACTTTAGCAATGCCTCCCTCTCTCCAGTTGCTGGAGACAGGCAGAAGATTGGAAAATTTGAATTAAGAGACTAACTAGAAACAAGATGCTCTGCAAGCAAAATGGCGATAGAAGAAATTGCTTGTGAGTGGAGTCTCCCATATCTGATGTGCAGGAATCAATACCTTCCCTCCATAATTCACAGCTGTGCTGCCATGGATTCTGTAATGGCTGCTAATTTATTGATGCTGGTGCCATAAGCAGCAGCTTTGAGCAGAAGACACTCAGAGATCCCTCCTAACCCAAATTACCCTCTAATTCTATAATGCTGTGACTCAAGAGGAATTCTCTTTACTCCAGCCACCTACCTCCACAAATATGTAGGAAGATACTCACTTTGAGACAAAATCCCTCTGTCAAATTTATTTTAAATTATCAAACAGGTTGAAATATCAGTAGGAGGGAACTGACAAACTGATGGATACCAGGTGTGACTCTGCAAGATTCCTTTCTTCAGGCAGGCAGCAAGAAGTCAGGATTTGGGAGAAAAACCTCAAGACATTTCCACTCTGATTCATGATTTCTGAACTTGTGAAAAGAGTCAAACTGCAAACCTGAGCTTGGCCAGTGTGTTCCAAGTAGAAGAGCTTCAAGCAGATGCCAGTTGATCATTGCCCCTCCCAGACCCCCCTGACCATGGTCCCACAAAGAGATTTTCAGGAGTTATCCCTCCAGACCCCCCTGGCCATGGTCCCACAGAGAGATTTTCAGGAGTTATCCCTCCAGACCCCCTGGCCATGGTCCCACAGAGGGATTCTCAGGAGTTATACCCTGGAGAGATCCCTGGCCGTGGTGCCCACAGAGATTTTCAGGAGTTATCCCTCCCAAACCCCCCTGGCCATGGTCCCACAGAGAGATTTTCAGGAGTTATCCCTTGGAGAGACCTCCCTGGCCATGGTTCCCACAGAGGGATTCTCAGGAGTTATACCCTGGAGAGACCCCTGGTCAGGGACCTACAGAGGGATTCTCAGGAGTTATCCCTCCAGACCCCCCTGGCCATGGTACCACAGAGATTTTCAGGAGTTATCCCCTGGAGAGATCCCTGGCCATGGTCCCCACAGAAGGATTTTCAGGAGTTATCCCTCCCCTTCCATAAGTTCAGTGGAGCAGAGTTTCACTGCCACGGAAACCTGGCCAAGGAACACACATTATTTGTGCCTGCATTTCATTCTCACTGGCACAAGCATATCCTCCACAAACAAGCAGACAGGTTAGGCCAGCCTGAGTCCTCCAGACATTCCCATTCTCCTGGAGGGAAAGGAGGGATTTGTGCCACCACCGTGTGTGGCTCAGCAGCAGTGTCAGCACTGCCCAGCACCTTAGGAGCCATGAGAAAATGAAATGAAAGGGAAAAGGCTTCACTTGATTAGGCTGAAAATAATTCTGCGATTAAAATAAAGGCCTGCTCTACCTGGGTTTTGCTTGGAACCCCACCCTTGTGTGGTACTGCCTGTAGCCCACTCAACACCAGAAAGGTCTTGTGGTTATCCTAAATCCCAGGTTATTCCCTGGAGTTTGCTCCTGCCTGTGCCTCCATCTGCATGTTAGTGCCTGTGCTGATCAACTCTGGCTTCACTTCTGGATCAAAAATGTACTCCTGATCCAGTCTGGGTCTCGGTGTGTCATTTGCTGCTGTTGGATAATTACAGGTGTTACAGAAAATCCTGCTGATGTCCACAGCCAGCAGAGAACAGAATGTGGCAGCAGAGAAAACAAGTTTGTGGTGTCCTTAGGTTCAGAGAAAGCATTGGTGAGGAGCTGAGCAGCGAAAAGACAGAGAAGGGGGGATCCAAAGCAGAGGAGCAGGGCAGAGCTCCATGAGAACAGGGGAAGAGGGCAGGGGAGAACTGTCTGCACTGCCTGATAAACTTGTGCTGCAAAGCCACCAGGAAGGACAATCTGAACTTCCACTCTAAGCTGCTTCGTGGTCATTCTTCATCTCAACTATCTCAGCTGACATTCTGAGCACCTTATCTTTACCAAAAAGGGAATTTCCTTCTTTTGAAAGATAAAGCAAAACCTGCTGCCTTTGGAAACAAGAAGGTTGAATGTGTAGAAGAGAAAAAAAAGAAAAAAAAAAAAGAGAAAATGTGTTTTTCCCTCTTTTTTAAACAGTAGTTGAGGAGCCAATTAATAATAACAGAATGAGATTTGGACTTCCTAATAAAAGAAGGCGCAAGTGTGGCACATTTGACAAAGATGAAACACCAGTAAAGCCAGGAGGGGGAGGCAGAAGCTTCATTCCATGGCTCCCTACCTGTGCCTGCCCTTCCCTGAATGCCCCTTGCCTTGTGCTCATGAGTTCTACCCTGCAGGCATCTCCCTGGTTCTCAGGCCAAGGACTGACCAAGATTTCCTCCTCCCCAGTGCTACCCTGACTAAACCCTGCCAAATGCTGGCATGCTCCTGGAGCTGAGCAGAGGGAAGCAGAGTGCCCAGCCCTGCCCCCCTGCAGGTTCCCAGGGCCCACCCAGGGACTCCCCACGGATTGATTTTCACAGCCTGTGCTGTCGTTTGTTTTCAACACTCTGCTGACCTTTGTGCAAGGGTTTAAACAAAGCTCTGCAGACTCTGGAGGCCATTGCCTTGCTAGTATCAGTTCATCACTGTAATAAATCTGCCTCGGTGGATGGCAGCCTTGTGTGTGTGTGTTTTTGTGAGGGGGAGGGATCCCCTCACCTGGATCCTCTGTGGATACTGAAGCTTTTTTGGTGGAATCAATGAGAAATCGCAGCTGTTACTGCTCAGTGCTGCTGAGTGCAAGGGCAGAACAACACCCAGCAGTTCTAGATGCTGCTTCCTGCTCCTTCAGACTGTGCCCTGTCCCATGTGAATTGCAGAGACACTGCTGGGAGCAGGACACAAGACAGGCCTTCCTGATTTCCCCATAACCATTAGCTGGCAGAACCATATTCCCTCCTGTGCTCTCTTACCGCCTGATGGTGTCTTAAATCTTCTGTTCAATGGAGCAGCTTCACCAAGATGCTTCCTGTGGGACAGCAGGCAAATGGGGAAGTGGCATTTGCTTCACCCGTTGATTTAGGAGGAGAATGAAAGCACTTCTGGTTTTTGGGTTCTTTAGAAAAAAGCTTAAATCTTTCTGGCAGAGTTCTGGATGATGTGACAGCACACGCAGCCCTACACATGGCTGATCTGTGGTGAGACAATGGGGAGCAGCAAGTTGTGGTTACCTGATTTTGGCAGAGTTCTGGGCAATGTGACAGCACACGCAGCCCTACACATGGCTGATCTGTGGTGAGACAATGGGGAGCAGCAAGTTGTGGTTCCCTGATTTTGGCAGCGTTTCCCTCATGGCTCGGCTGCTTCCTTGGCACACAGGCTGGCCCTGGTGCCCAGAGAGCCACCAGGGCACAGAGAGGTTCAGTGTCCCCCTCTGGCTGGGCCCCAGGAGGGACACACAGAATGCCTTGGAGCATTTCTGCCCTTCAGTGGGGCTGGATCAAACCTTGCCCGAGGTGGCACAGCCCACGTGTCCATGTTCCCATGGTGGCTGGCACAAAACATTGATTTCTGCTGGCTCTTTCTGCTCACATCCACAGGTACAGAAATGGCTGAGTAAAGCACACCCAGACGCTGCCATCATTCCCTCCTGCTCCCTGGAGAGAGGGCACGATGAAGAAGTGACATCTCAGGGCACGCCCCAGCCCAGGGAAAGCGCTTCAGATTCAACAACAACAACAAAGGCACCACTGTCCCCCTTCAGAGCAACTTCGTGTCACAGCAGATGCTTGACAAGCTGGGATCAAAGTCTACTCAAAAAAGAATTGTATAAATGATTAGCTGCTTCTGGGCTTGTTAATTCTTTGTTTATCACCTTCTGCAAAACCTTTCGCAAATCCTCATTTCAGTGGAGCAACTAACTTCCACTTCCTTGGATTTGCAGGCTTCACTTAACAGGATTAGGTGCCAGGATTTCTTTGGAAACCTGTGGTGAAATCCCTCGTTCATGAGTAATGGGGGGGAAAGCTCACAATTTCGTTGTCGCTTTTATAAATTCAAACGTCCCAGGAGGGGAAGGAGTTCAGAGCAGGTGATTGCCACCCACGCCTTTCAGTACTGAGAATGCTTGACTTTTCCTAGCAGGGACAAGGCTGGAGTGGGATGATCAGAGAACAATCCTGCTCTTCCCCTTGGCTGGAAGGGTCTCCAAGCGCAGCAGACCCTCACAAAGGTGGGTAAACTCTCCCCAGGACTTGTGGGAGAAGGTGTTGGCACCAAATCGAAGATGAAGATCCTGCTCAGCGGAAATAAACTGGGAGACAGACGTTAATAGAAAAGATCCTGGGAGCTTAATCTTTTCTGGTTAAGCAGAAGGAAGTGTAAGTAATTATTTGATAATCATCTCTAAGTACCCACATGGAGAGGTGGAGACCTGGACACGGAGGACTCCTCACACCAGCAGATGGAGTTGCAGAAGAGACGCTGCCTGGAAGCTCCACGCCTCCAGGCCAGAATTAAGTTAATAATTTTTAATGTTGAGGGCAACTAACCTCTAGATTAACATGATGAAGTTCTCGTAGACTCTCTGTCACGGGAAATTTTAAGAAGAAGATTAGATATTTTTTTCATAAAAGGTCTGCCTCAGCTCAATCCCAGATACTAGATTTGAATCTGCAATCAGTTTGGGTTCGTCCCAGCTCATGTCACACAGGAAGCCAGAGTAAACGTTAATAATGTTCCTTTCTATATAAAATCCTGGAAAACAGAAAGGCAAGTGAACAGGAATAGTGACTAGAATGCTCACACCCTCTTCTGAGTCATTTGTGAATATGCTCTACTGCTTACATCCAGCACAAATCCCTAAAGAGCTCTTCTGGCACCATTGTGGGGCTTGATCATTTACTTTTACCATCCCTTTCTTTCATCTACCCGTGTTAGGACCTTCCCTTGCTCTCTCTGGCTTCTTAGTTTCCTCAAAAAATGGATTTGCCAAGGCCTTTTGAAAATTCCAATGGACAGATCTCCCTTATTTCATTTACTGATGACTCTGCAAAATGTCCAAGAGGTTTGTAAACTCTCAGGACTCCTTTTGACCTGTCCCAAGTGGACCAAAGTAGATCCTTTTTATCCAAGTTCATGTCCTGTAGGAGGTTTGTGGTGCTCAGAATTCAGGATTCTGAGTTTTGTTACAATGATCTGCTTCAAAGGAAGACTCACAATGGATTAATTCTTTGGGGCTGTCTCTGCTTTTGCTGGGAGCACAGCAGTGCGGCCTGATGGTGAATCCAAACTGAAACCCACAAACAGTAAATTCTGTTGGTGCAAAATGTTTTCCTGTAGGAACGGAAAGCAGAATGATGAGATTTCCCGGTCTGGGTGATTATATTGCCTGGGTTTCCAAGTGCAATGAAGTCAGCTTCAGCCTTCATGTTTTATTAATGCCTCGTTGCTCAGTAAAATGAGTAATAAACTGGCACTTTGGAGAACTGATGGAGCCATTCCCAAGGCTGGATGACAAGTAACCATTCATTTACTAAGTTCCCTCCAGCAGTGTCGCAGGATTCATACAAAGGAAATCAAGGAGCCACTGAAATAACCACTTTGAACCAAAGGTGCTACCTAGGTGCTCTGCACAAATTCATTTCAGCACCTTCTGTCTGCTTTCTGTGTAGGGAAAATGAGGAAGAATGGTCACCTTGGCCAGGTTACCACAACAAAATCAATGTTGGACTCAGGATTAAAAACCTGCAACAGCCTTGCTGTCACTTTCAAATCATTACTCAGCATTCTGTAGCAAAAATCCCAATTAGTTTGAGGGGTTCTTTCCTCATAAATCCAGTCTTTCCTCCTAATTCCTCTTTATAAAGGGACCAAGGAGAGAGGATCTGAAATAGGGGAAAATAGGCAGAAGTGCTCTTAGATCTGTGTTTTGCCCAAGTGAGAACAGGAAATTCACAGATATTATCACTCCCATGTGCACTGCTGGGACAATTTTCCTCTCTACTAAAAATTAAACCAGGGAAACCATATGCCCTGCTTAAATTTTCTAAGCAAGACTCATTTGTAGTGTGTCAAGCTGCCAGCCTTTGTGACTGCTCACTGAAGCAAGTTTTATTGCTACAGGAGATGAAATAAGGAAGATGCTCACCAGAGAGAATCCAAAAGATTTCACCAAGGCCCCTCAGCAAAGCAGTGGTAGGAACTAAAATGCAGGATTTCCTAATTCCTCATGCCATAATCAGCCCACTGGAACGAGCTATTCCTCTCCACTTGTGCTTGTTCAGTGCTGCCTCTTAACAGCAGAATCCAGCTGTTGCCACTGAGCTGAAAGCAGCTTTTGTTAAGCATTTCCCTAAATGCATTCCCAGGCAGGTTTGTTTGCACTAAACCTGATGAGCCAGCTGCCACAACTTCTGGAACGAGCCACTTCAATCTCCAGCTGACAGCAATGTTCCAACCAAAAAGGAAATCCCAGGCTAGAGTTTTATGGCTCGACAGCCTCCCATTTTTCTCTGTGGTGTCTAAGGAAAGGGATACCAGTGCAGTACACAAGGGTTGGCATTGCATTATTCAGAGGAGCTCCTTCACCC
The DNA here is from genome assembly GCA_013397895.1 of Origma solitaria. Lineage (NCBI taxonomy): Eukaryota > Metazoa > Chordata > Aves > Passeriformes > Acanthizidae > Origma > Origma solitaria. The sequence continues at coordinate 113,514 of VZRL01006437.1, read as the reverse complement.
TCCGTTCCTGCAGATTTCATAGACTGGCCTGTAGATCATCAGGAACTGGAAGTCTCCGTAAGGCAAACATATTAACAAAAAAAGGGCCAAGGTTTGTAGTCAGAAAGGAGAAGGCCCTGCTGTTCCAAGGTTGCTTGGCATTTCAGATCAGTAACAATGAGCAACCTCCCAGGCAGAGTCAGCCAAGGTCTCTGAGCCTCCAGCAGATCTCTCTGCCCCCTCCACCTGTGTGCTCCACGAGCCTGAGGGACGGCAGTGGGGATCCTCCCAGCCTGTGGAGCCCCTGGAGAATGGAATTCACTGCAGTCCGTGGGAATCACTGTGTTGGGAGACAGTCCTTATCCTGCTGCCCTTGGCAGAGGTCAGTCTGGAAATGCTGGAGGTGAGCGTGTGTTTCCCAGAAGGAATGGCAGCACATGCGTGACATGGATTTATGCTTGCAATCCAATAAGTCTGCCTGCCTGAATCCAACCCTAATTGTAGTGTGTCTCACTGATGATTTAGAGCATTTGATTTACTGATCTGATTTTACTCTTCCTGCAATTTCACCTCTTTGAGCAGATCTTGCCAGCAGGTTTTCATTACCAAATAGGTGGGTTTTTAAAATAGCACAATTGCAAGTCATAATCATAAATATCAATCTTCATAACTCATCTGAGCACTCCATGTTCTTGTAATGTCGTGTGTCAGGATTCTGCTGCAGAGATAAAGCCCCATCCGTGCAGCTGCCAGCCTCTCATTCCTTTATTGATTCTGCACTAGTTGCTGTAATTGAGTTTTTATCCTTACCTTGCTCTTCAGTGTATAAATGCCCATCAGAGAGAGGGAAAGAGACAGCCCAGGGAGTTCCACGCCTCGGCTCCTCTCAGCAGAAGAGGGTGCTGTGCAACTCTGATCTAAATGGATCCTTCAGCAACTGAGGCAGTTCAGCTGAGGACTGCCTGTCCAGGTATCAAACCATGTTATTCACATGTCAGCAGATGACTAGGAAGAAGTTTATATTCCTTATTTTCTGCTGGATGGGATGAAGAAGAGAATAATCTGCAATTTTCCAGCACTGACTCATCTGAGTTGCCTGTGTTAAAGCAAGCCTTGAAGGGGATTTTTTGTTTCATTTATTATCCAGGGCATGTCACTGTTCTGAAATGTTTGCACGTTTAAAATCCAGATTCACCTTTAATTTCGTTTGGACAGCTCTATTTCTAGGTGTGTGTGCAGGTGTGGGTTTAGGGACTGCAGCCAGGGAGCCTCTGTGCTCTTACTGCAATAAACAGTGAGTTACCTGCCCTGGCACAAGGGGCAGGGAGCTGGGTAAGGACTTCACTTCTTTAAAAGTCTCAAGAATCCAGCACAACGACTGGTCTGACACTTGGCAGTAACACTGTGCATACAGAGATATCCTGGACTGAACTATTCCAGCCTGGAACTGGGAACCATCACTGGCGCTGTGCAGCAAGAACGAGGTGTGGATGTGTGAGTTGGCTGGGAAGAAGCAGAACATTTTTGGCCTTTTTGTGCTTCTACCACTAGAGAGCAGGAGAAGGGTTCTCCAGGGTGAATATGGAGCCTGAGGGAATGGCCTGCATCCAGAGGTACAGGTGGAAGTTCTGACAGCACTACACCACCCTGTGTTCCACAGGGACAAGCTAATTCTTTATTTCTTCTAGCTTAGACGCCACCCAGGGAGAAGAATATTCACTATTAAGGGTTGTACTCTGCCAAAATTTACCTAGAACGAAGGACTCTACATTCATGTGCTTTGTGGCCTGTGATAATTATTCTGTAGGTATTTTGGCATCATTAGGACACACATCTCTCTGAACCATGAATAATTGGTTCTACGTTTTCAGCTTTTCAGTTTTTTCTAATGTTTTGGAAGACAGAGGATGAAACTCCAGCTGTGGCTCAAAGAGGAGAGGTGGTCTTCACCCTCCAGTTCTGCTCTCCCTTCCTTTTTCCTTGCACTCATGGGACTTTCACAAACGTTTCTATTTCCTAATCCAGAAAAAGTAAGAGTTTTTTGTTTTGCTTCCTTAGCTGGCTGACAGATTAGAAGAGTCCATCAGTAAAAGCAGCAGAGTGTAGGAGGTGGCTGGGGAAATGCAGCTCCCGTGTTTCAGAGGCAGTAACCTTTAGCTCAGCTTCATTGTGGCACACAGAATAGCAAGGTGAGGTCCAGCCGCCAGGAAGGGACTCCTTGCCAGGAAAGCTGTTGGGATGCTTTGAGAAAGAAGTGCTGGAAGCCCTGCAGGACACTGTGTCCTGGGCTCTGCCTGGGCAGTATCAGATGGTGCCTTTAGGGGAGGCTCAGGACTCTGATTTCAGCTGTACACGTAACTCCTGTAAAAAAGCACAGAGCGACTGCGATCCGCCTTCCTTCTCATCATGGGAGAAAGGACAAAGCACTGAAGCACACAATGCAGAAGATCCCAAACAGAAACAATGGATGCAGAGTGTATTTGCCAATCCTCATCCTGTGCAGGGTCTGTAGGACATTGTTCTGCCTGCCAGTCACACGGTCCTGCAAAACCTCCTGGAAAAGGATGCTGCAAACCCGGCTCTTACAAGCAAGTGTTGCCTGGGCCTGGAGGTTATGATTGGATGTTTGCATGCAGCAGCCCTGTCACAGCCATGCCACGGGCACGGGAGTGACACTGATCTGTTCAGGCAGAATTCCTGGGATTTCACACTCCAAGGAGCTTGTTCTTGTGCTGTGTGTTTTAGAGCACATGCACAGTAAGGACAGGGGGACAAAGGCAGGCAGGTACCAAGCGGAGTTTCTCAGCTCAGCTACTCTCAAGTCCATTCCGATTCCCCTCTGCTTTGTTCCTTCACAAAAGCAGTTTTTTCCACTGAAGTAATGTTCCCCGCAGGTTGGATCAGCAGCTTGTGCTGAAACCCAAGCCAGTGCTTTTCCCGACGGCGATAACCAGCTAAGGTTCCACTTTCCATATTGACTGGCCTAGTTAAGGCACAGGCACGGCCTGGAGAGCTGCAGAAATCTCAGGTGCCACGCAGGGGAGCACAGCCTCCCTTCCTACGCATGGGGAACAAGGTGCATTTGCTTGCACACTTCAGCTGCAAACTTCCTCAAGTGGACTGCTGCAACCAAGGAACAAATTATCTCCATTACAGTAATGTGGTTCAGACAAAAATCTTGTTAAAAGTTCTCACTGGGAAGCCACAGTTTCTCGGGTTTAGAATGGACAGGTCAGCCCTGTGATCTGACCTCAGCTTGGCTTATAAATTTGTTTTAGACTCTTTTTCAGATTAACTGAATTAAATACTTGGTAGGAATTAAAGCTAGAAAATAGAGAGGAAATGAAGATCTGGCATGGCTTTGAGAAGGGAAGATGTGGAGTAGGAATCTGTCCCTAAACTTCATTACTTGTCCATGTTTTAAAGTTAAAAGCGTGTTTACAGTTAGTACGAAAGGTTATGTCATCTGTCTCCAACTTCCTTAGTGGGAAACTCTTCCAGAACATACCTGGCTTGATGCTTAGAAAGCTCTTCTCCAACTTTTCAGCCTTAATTTCCTTGTGGGGCACTGTTCCAGTGCGTATGAGGTCACACACAGAATCACAGACTGGTTTGGGTTGGAAGGGACCTTAAAGCCCATCCAGTGCCACCCCCTGCCATGGGCAGGGACACATTCCACTGTCCCAGGCTGCTCCAAGCCCTGTCCAGCCTGGCCTTGGGCACTGCCAGGGATCCAGGGGCAGCCATGCTTCTCTGGGCACCTGTGCCAGGGCCCCAGGCTGACCACACCACACCACACCACACAGCTCAGTGTTCTTGGCAAACCTACTGGGGTTTACTTGATGCCACTGTCCCTGTCACTGACAAAGATGTCAAACAGCACCAGTCCCAATCTGACCCCTGAGGACATCACTGGTCACTTGGACACCCAGTCACTGACCACAACCCTCTGAGTGTGACCATCCAGCCAATTCTTTACACGCTCTGGGGTCCATCCATGAAATCCATGTCTCTCCAGTTCAGAGACTGGGATCATGCAGGACAGTGTCTGATGCTTTGCACAAGTCCAGGCAGATGATTCAGTTTCCCTTCCTTCACCCCTCAACACTGTAATCCTGTCATAGAAGGTCACCAAATTTGTCAGGCAGGATTTGCCCTTAGTGAAGCTGTGTTGGCTGTCACCGATCACATCCTTATTTTCCATGTGCCTCAGTGCAGATCAGCTCCATCTTGCTGGGTCCTGTGGTGAGACTGCCTGGCCTGTAGTTCCCCAGACATTCCCTATTTCCCTGTTTAAAAATACATGTATTGCATTACTGAAATTCCCTTGCTGCCAGCCTTGTCCTCAGCAGATTGAGTGGGATTTAGTCCTGCTGCAATTCTAATAACTTAGTGAGGGGTCATCACTCTGCTCTGCTTTTGTTTGTTCTGTTGTGATGGGCTTCATTAGAGTGATTGAGAGAATCCAAGCGAAACCCAGCCTTCCTGTTCAGGCACTGCATAAAAAAAGGCTCAAAGCTGCTGTTTGAGAGAGCTGATGCTCTAACTGAGGGGTCAGGGAGCAAAGAGAGGCCAAGGGTGGGAAGGTGCTTCAGTCATGCTCACACAGTCACTCAGTGGGGAAGGCAGGTGTAGGGCAAGGTGTCCTGAGTACCAAGCCAGGTCAGTGTACCCACACTGAGTCTCTGCTGTGACACTTTGAGATGTCAACTCATTTTGCATTGCCACAGCCTCACTCTGCCACTGTGTATGTAACAGATCACACCTAAACCAGCTCCAGTCTCAACAGATCAGTTCACACAGTGCAGTGTGGAATGTGTGTGGCTGCACTGATGAATAACCCTGGTGTCCCTGCAGGACTGCACCACCCAGCTCGGGTGTACAGCCCTGGTGTCCCTGCAGGGCTGCAGGCACCCAGCTCGGGTGTGCAACCCTGCTGTCCCTGCAGAGCTGCAGTCACCCAGCTCGGGTGTGCAACCCTGCTGTCCCTGCAGAGCTGCAGTCACCCAGCTCGGGTGTGCAACCCTGCTGTCCCTGCAGGGCTGCACCATCCAGCTCGAGTGTACAGTCCCAGTGTCCCTGCTGCCCCTGCACCACCCAGCTCGGGTGTACAACCCTGGTGTCCCTGCAGGGCTGCAGTGACGCAGCTCGGGTGTACAGCCCTGGTGTCCCTGCAGGGCTGCAGTCACCCAGCTCGGGTGTGCCTGCACAGACACATCAGTGTGGAAGTGCTGCTGCTCAGGTTGCCAGGGCAGCTCAGAAGAGCACCCGAGATAGGGGCCGTTCCCCAGGCGAGAAGGTGCCTGTGGATCTGGGGTGTGAGGGCAAAGGTTGATGCAGAAAATAGCAACCAGAGATCCTGTCTTGTGTTCTCAGCTCTGGCTGTGACTCATTACCTGAATTTCTGTTTAAACTGCTGTGCCTCCAGCGACTCCTATCAGCACCTCTCCCCACCCTGATAAGTAAGCCCACCCTCCTTCTCACAAATGAAAACCAAAAGATGTTGAGTTGTTCTTAATTTAAGGCCAATAGCTTCCCCACATCCTACATACTATGTGTGGCCATGGGGAAGACCTGGGGTCTCAGGAAAAACTGGAGGTAAGTTTTCACTAAAATGTATCAGCAAAAGGGAATAGAAAGCAAAGGAATTGTGATGAAAAATCTGCAGTGGCACCACATTATGAAAGAAGGAACAGTAAAATGCCTTCTTTCCCACTGTGGTGAAATTGCATCTATAATGTGGTGTTCTGTGGTGGGCTCCTTATTCACAGAGTTTGTAGAGGGTTCAGAAAAAAGTGACACAAGTGATGAGGGAGCTGAAAGGACTGACCTGTGCAGAAAGATTCAATTAATACAATTAATTATGTATAGCTTGGCTCAGCAGTGACTGGGGGCCCTGAAAGCCACCTCCCAGTAGCTGAAGGGTTTGAATACAAGAAGGACAATCCAGTTTATTATGGGGTGCTATCATGGAAAAGAAGGGGAAGGGGAATGGAGTAAAGGCAGCACAGGTTAAAGCCCCAGAGTTTCCTGCCAGGGGCATATTGATGCTACATGAACCGTGCAACTGAGTGGAGACATGTCCAAGACTTGTGGAAATAAAGGTCTTGAGCACAAATGCCCAAACAGCTCTGATATCCAGAAATGGAACGCTGGAAGGAAAGATGCTCTGAAGTCAGTGTAGAAGTCACTTCACCTACTGCAATCTCCTGGATAAGTGTTCTGAGTCCTTAGGAGAAAGGAAGCAGCAGTCCCTGTGAACTCGGGCAGTGTCACGGAACGAATGCGTTGGCACCAGCAGAGGCCTGGTCATGCACGGAGGGACAGCAGCCTTGTGGAGCAGAGCTCGTGGTGACACTGAGGAGAAGGATCTCCAGGAAAGGACACCTGAATGAGTCCCACTTTCCATGAGCCTGTCCTTGAACGCAGCTGAGGAACAGAGTCAAAATGGAGGGAGGCAACTTCTCTACAAGTGTAGCTTTCAGCCTCACCCCTCTGTTTTCTTGTGCCCACACATTTTCTGTCTCAGAGCAAACTGAAAGTGGTCCAACACTTGCTAATTGCTTGGTATCCCACAGAGCTCTCACAAAACCAGGGGCTAATGAGAGGACCGAGCAGGACAGCATTGTGTGTGTGAACAGCTGCGCCTGTGAAGTTCCTGCAGGCAGCCTTCGTAACTCTGCTAGAAAGCACAATGTTGCCCTAATTCAGAAGAGAATTGCACCTTATATCTGTAAAATAGGGAGCATTACTGCTTCCTCACAATATTATGAACTTGATAATCTATTTGCAAAAAAGCCAAGAACTCTCTGGATAAAAGAGCAAAGGCCTGATGCTTGTCCAGGTTCCCTGGACTTTACCAGCTCTGCAGGGAATCAACATTATGTGATGGACAAAGGCTAAAAACTCTCACCGTACTACAAGTTATCCCACTGCCATCAACTGACATCTCCCAAACCAAGAACAACCAGCCGAGTTATTCCCAAAATCCAGCTCTTTCTTTATTCTTAGATAGTAAAGGTCTATATCCAGTCACCCTGTTGGAGAGGCTTGTAGGCACTCCAAGAGGTTCAACGACCCAAGGGTCAGGGACAGCTTTTTCCCCAAAATCTCCTCAGACAGTCCTTTCCAGCAGATCTGATTTGCAAGCTGCTGGAAGATCAGCCCAGAGTATCTTTAGAAATTACAAAGTATTGAGTGCACACCTTGGAGAAAAAGCCACACAGATAAGATCGGGATATCAGTTTCAGCTAAAACGTTGGGATTGTGCTTGAAAGAAATCAAATGCTTTCAAATTACCAAGCTTATCTCTTTGCCTTGTGTTTCTCCTGTGCCTTGAAGACATCTGTGCTCAAAGCTTTTCCCATTCTCTGGACAATGGGGGCTGCAAAGGAGCCTTTTCAGTGTGTCAGGTCAATAGTCCAAAGACTGAGAAGGATTTGTGCTATAGATAGTAACAGGATCAAAGAGGCCATTACATCTTCAGCACCAGTAATCCCCATTTTAAAAACTCCATTATCTGACTGGTTCTTCATTTGCTTGTCACGTAATCCTTGTTGTTGTGGTAACTCTGGAACGAGTGCTGGGAGCTTAATAGAGACAGTGATGGAATTGCTTGTCCCTGGATTTAGTCAGGACGGTTATGGGCAAGACAGAAAGAAATCAGGGACTAATGGAGAGTTCAAAGATGATAACTGAGCCAGGAATACAGTCTGGGAGGGTGCTGCTGTGATTCTGAAATACTTATCAGACCTTCTTGGGGACTGACCTTTTTTCTGATTTCCATGAATCATTCAAGAACAAATCCCTGACTCTATTTTTCAGAAAACCATTCAGTGCAAGTCATAAATAGTGAACAGGTCTGTTCTCTGGATCAGAGATTGTTGAATTTCTACAGAAATCAATGTCTGCTCCTGGGATGATGGAAAATAGGTTCTTTTATTACCCAGAACAGCAATTATTTGTTAATATTTATAACCTCTTCTAGAAAATTAGATGTCTTGGGAGAACAAAAAGACGCAGCACCTCTCTGCGCCTAGGCTGCCAGCTGTCGGCCAGCTCAAACTGGTACAAAACTGAATGTATTGACCTCCACAGGAGTACCTGGTTTCTTTTGGAGGACATGGGCTGTAACTCAGGCAGCTGCCTTCTCTTTCATCAGTGACCTGGAGGCAGAAGCGGAGCTCATTTCCCATCAAAACCGAAAAGGAAGCCAAATAGGTTTGGAAGCCCATCGTGGCTTAGCTGGAGAAGAATCCCTTGCTGTCAAAGACTTCTCAGTAACCAAAAATGAGGCAGGAAGAGGCTGCGAATCAGAGGGATCATCCCTCTGATCTGGAAGAGTCCATCAGGTGTAAGAAAGACCATGCAGCCAAGTGCATCTAAATCCCAAATCCAACCTCTCCATGCCAGAGCCCTCTGCAGCCCAGGAAAAACCAGGTTTCTGCAGGATTAGGGACAGATTATCACAAAGCTCTCTTCCTAAGAACGTGCTAAAATAGGGAGCACAAAGAAGAACAGTTATGGCACCAAACACTGTCAGATCATCTTTAACTCTCGGGAACCTGATGCAAAGTCTGTTTTAAAACTACTTTTGCAGAGACAGTGCCTCAGGCAGCCCCGAGGCACAGGACCCATGACTAAACAGTACCAAATGAGAAAATGTGGCTTCTCCCTTAACAAGCAACCTCTGTAGTGTGCCTCCTGAGTGGGACTGAAAGGGCTCAGCACTCAGCTGGAGCAATATGGACTTTTGGGGAACAGCTTAATGTTTAGTCTTGAACTGGAGCAAAGCATCCCGTGGAGCAGAAGCCAAGCTGCCATGTCTAAAAGGATACCTCAGGAGCTGTCCATGGAACAGCCTGTAAAATATGAAGACACTAAAAGTGGTTAGGAAATAAGGCAGCTATTTGGTTGCTTCCAAAATAAATTGTTAGGAATTAAGGAAGAAAATATATCCCTATCTCAAGCTGCTGTGTGCGTGAAGGAGGGTAGGAACAAAATGTTTCCTTTAGAAAAGGCTCCCAGTGTTTGGTCAGTAAATGAGATGTGCTGGGGATGGATGGAAATTCTCCAGTGCTGCTTAATGAATGGCAGCTGGCACCCATCAAGGACTGAGGAGATATGATAGCTGGAATCTCCTGCCTGGAGCTGAGGGAGGGGGCAGCACCATCCTTCACTGCCTTCACTGTCACCCGAACAAAGGTGTGACATCTCTTTCTGGCTGCAGTGTTTGGACACCAAGCAGCCTCAACAAGAGTGATTTATTACTGTGTGCTCTTCATTTATTCTGTGCTGTGAATTTGCAGGAAACAGCAGTTAAAGAAATGGGAAGATAAACTCGGGTTTCAAATTGCCTTGGTGTGACACTTTAGCAAACAAAAGAATTGCTTTACCATAAGTTGCTTGTGATGATCAGGCTGCAAGTGGCTTTAGGAGATGCCTTCCAAACAGCAGCTCTGCATTCCCTGCATTCCCAGTGTCAGGGAGGCTGAATGAGGAGACAGAGAAGGGAACACTCATCTTTTAGTGACAGATGTCTGGTCAAGCTGCAGTGTTGGGATCCTCAGTCCTGCACCCAGCCCTGCCCTGAGCTCTGCTGTTGCCATGTTTGCTCCTGAGTTATTTGACTTTCCTGGGCTGGTTTTGGTCATGAGCCCTGTCCTGCCTGCCCAGTGAGGTGCTGTGGGGCTGTGCCCTGTGGGGAGGATGCTGCCCCTGCCTGTGCTGTGGGCTCCCTCAGCTGCTGGCTTGCCTTTCCTTTGGAACAGCCCTGCTGCTCCTGCTCCTTTAGTAATTCCACCTCTTTGTGAGGGCAAACGGTGTGTGTGAGAGGGGTGGGATGCTTGGGAGTGGAATGGAAGAAGCAATTCTTCCCTGAGTACTTTCTCCTTTGCAGTTCTCTCCTTTTGCATACATTCATCATGGAATTCACTGTCAGTTAACAAAATGAAATGATGGTCTCAGGACTAACTAGGCTGGGGGAGATGGCAAGGAGTGTTTTATGAATTTGGGATAGGGTTTGGAAAAAGACAGAGCAACTAGAGAATGGCTCACACTGCTCCACCTGCAGAGAGCCAGAACCAATGTCTGCACCTGATGACTGCACTGAGAGCACTAAAGAGTTTCAGTTTGCTCCCTGACTAAAACTGCCTTGCCTATTAAGAACTGAATGACCCATGGAAAGCAAACTTTCTCCCTTTTTAGAGCAGCACATGCAAGAAGAGGACAAGGTTTTCTGCTTGAATCATCTGATAAATATGCAAAAGTCTGGAATTCTTCAGGGCTGTTAAATATTTATCATTATGAAAACCATCCATTTTCAGTGGGAGTGTAATTTGAAAAGAAGGCACAAGCTTTTGGGCAGGTGAGTAATCTGAAGGATGCATGCCTCAGTTTCCCAGATGAAGCTTTTCACAACATAAGCACGAAATACTTCCAATGGGATGTGCCCCTGTCTAAAGATATTAAAGGATGAGTGGATCCACTGAAGTATGCTTCTATTCCATAGATGGATTTGCCTTCATGTTCTATTCAATTTAAAGTAATGAAATTATAAAATCTCAGTACAACAGAATGAAGAAAATGCTGCTCATGCTGCAGAGCTCACAGCAAATTGTACTCATGTCTCACTCAAGCATGTGAATTGCAATGATGCTCATTTCCCAGCAGTCTGCCTCCCAGGGAACTTAATAGACTTCTTCTTGCCCTTCTTCGAGAAGAGCATTTTAATATCCCAAACTTGCAAATAGGGTCATATGCAATTCCATGACTCCCCCAAGGTTACAGCATCTCAGTTTCCAATCCAAGCACTAGACGGTTCCTGAGCCAAGTAAATTTCAAGTGTGGCTCCCACACTGGGGAAGAAGTCCAGGAACAAACGTGCCTTAAAGCCAGAGCACATCTATCTGTGAGGATGATTTGTCACACGTACTCAGAGGCCCTCTGCTCTTAAGTTTACCCAGAGAAAACAAAGGTCGGGATTTGTGCACAGAACTCCAGGCACTTCCAACTTCTAGAACTGTTGGATGGACAACAGCGCCAGGATCAAACTTCAGGCTGTTCCAACATCCTCACACCCTGCTGGAAAACACGGAGCCCTAAAGCAGGATTGCCTGGAGCAGGGATTACACCGATGGGATTGTGGCCCTCGGGGCACTCAGCTCCTCACTGCAGTTCAGAGGCATTAACTCTGAGCACCTCTGCTCCTCAGCAGTTTGTGTGTGCTGCCAGTGGGACAGCAGAGACACCCAGAGGCCCCCAGAGGCGCTGTGCTGCACCATCGTGTCACACCCCGCAGGAATGCGGGGGTCGGGGTCGGAACTGGGGCAGGGACTGGCACGGAAAAGCCTTTCAGCTCGCTCACCCAACACAGCATTAAACAGCAGCGAGGCACGCACATCTGGCTAAAGGCTCTCCTCCTGCATTGTTACAGGCTCTTGGAAGGCAGGTGGATGGATGAGAGCAGTGAATATGTGGGACAGTGGGAATGCCTCTAAAATAGCATCCCCATCACTAATAGATCCTCTGCTCTGTACCTGAAGGGGAAAAGGCCCGTTTGCTTTGCCTTTCTTGTTGTTGTTGCTGCTGCTGCTCCTACACAGAGCTCTGAAAATAGATCTGTACAGTAAACAGCTCTGGGGGAAAAGGTATAATTGATGATGATGTCTTGGATAGAGGCACCCTGTTGATAATGAGACTGGGATAAAAAGGCATTTTCCACACCATAAATTTTCTCTTTTTTCCACCACTGATGTGATGCTTTTGGGGTTCTTTTGAGTTTGTCTGAGGAATATATTAGCCATAAAGTATGTGAGAAAGTACCATCCAGCCCTGACAATATTTTGTATATTAGTCTGAGTCTGATATACATTTCCTTTTGTTCTCCTTTACTAGCAAATATTTATTTCTCTAACTTGGTATTTTAGCTCAAGCAAAACTTAGTAGTGGTGGTCAGTGTTTTATCTTGACAAAACCAAGATGGAGATATGGAAGCAGAACTCTCAAACAAACTAAAGTATGATGTTCATTAAACAGTGAACACATGAAAGACATAAAACCTTTTAAGTAATGTCTGCCTAACAATGTTATTCAATATTCAATGTTTTTCCTCATCTAGAACTGTCATCTTTCACCACCACCCCCCAAAATAAATAACAACACGGATCTGTGATGTTTGCCTCGTACTCTTAATTTGGAAGATGCTGCATTCAAGAAGGACCAAATATTTTGAGAACCAAAAGAAAGAAAAAACTGGGATGTAACTATGTTGTTGAAGGAACTGTATTTAAACTGCCACAGCTGACAAGCTCAGCCAGAGAGGCAAACTTAAAATACACCAGATTTCTCCAAGTGGGCTGCTGCTTACATGGGAGAAATGATCCAGGCGTCCTCCCCAGGTGGCACAGGCAATTGGAATTCCTTATGCCACCACAGAAGGTGCATCAATGAATTCTTAAAAATCTGATTTCCTGTAAGATCTTTTAGAATACCTGCACTGATGACACTGGGATGTTTCCTGGCTGTTTGCTCAGGGAGCCTGAGAGCAGAGCTAAGCCCATGAAGCCAAAGCTGAGCACGCTTTGGAAAAGAAGGCTCACACAAATGGCTCTCAACATTGCTGAGAGCAGGAGAAGAATCCCATCCAATCCCAAATTCCATAACAACATTAAAATAGCAAAAGCACTGATTAATTAAGCTGTAAAATTTCTAGCTCCAGACCTCAGAGGCAGAAGGAATGATAGAACCAATTAATATACAAAAGCAGAAATAAATAGAACAGGCAGCTGCCCGGAATCCCATTAACTTCTAAAATAAGCACAATGCTGAAAATAACATTTAATTTTATGAACTTTTTACTTGGAAAAAATCTTACTTGATCAGTAAGATCTATCCAAGTAAAAGGATGATTCTAGGATTTCACACTAACAACAGCAGGAATAACGTAATTTAGTTGATTTATGCATTTACAAGGTTTAATTAGTGGCTACTGAATAATTAGTGACCTGTAGGTTATATGCAGCACTTAAGTATACAAAATATTAAGTATTTTAAATTCAAGCCCCCCCCCAGCCTAATTCTTGACTACTGGAGGACAGAAAACTTTCTGAACTGGTTCCTTTCCCTTGGCTCTCTGCACTGAGGTTTTTAATGGGTATTAAGAGTGAATAATTCTTAATTATTAAAAATAATTCTTAATATCTTACTATCATTCTTCCACTAACCATGAGACTCCTACTAGCATCCAGTATTTTAAGATATATTCTCCTAAGGTGCTTGCTGCTCCTAGAAAGCTGCAGCAGGGACTCAGGGTGCTGATCAATAATTCCCAAAGCAAAATCTCTTGATCCTTCATAGAGCCATCTTTATATTCTAGTTAGAAGGTGTCCTGAATATATACATACATACATATATATATACACACACACAACACACACACACACATATACATATATATATATGTATACATATACACATATATATATACACAGAGACACACACACACAGAGACACATACATATGTATATATGTGCAAGAGATGGCAGAAATAATCAATTTTGTTTTTCTCACTTGAGCCTTTGTGCTGTGTTGAGCACCCTTTTGTATTGTGACCACAGCAAGATGTTTCCAAGGGGATGATATGGAGATTCCAAAGGAATCTACAGAAGCAGCCAGAGGGCCTGCAATGACACAATCCTGCTGTAGCACTCTGTGCTGGTGTCCCTGCTGGCACCAGGTCAGTGTCCCATGGCATCCCCAGCTGTCCCTGCCGTCCCCAAGGACACTGCTCTGTCCACCACAATGGCCCTGCCAGGAACAGACAGAACAAAGAGAAGCCTTTATGAGTCATGGGCAGAGCTTTCCAACATCTGCTAAAGGAGCAGTTCAGAACTTCATAGTGTGGCTAACAATTACTCTCCCTGGCTTTTAATAGCTACGAGTCTTTCCACTGCCTTCGGTGAGCTTAATGCAGCAACAGCAAGGTGAGTGCTGCCTAGGGGAGCTGTGTCAGTGCAGCTCTAATGCACACTTAAATCTTAGGGAATTCAGTAGGAACGCTCCATATCCATGCTCCATCCATTACCTCGCACCAAAATACCTTTCAGAGCGCTCACAGCGCCATGAGTAACATCTGTCACTGGTTCTTCCGTCCTCTCAGCAGGGGAAAGCACGTGCAGCTCGGCTGGAGCCAGCTCCACATCACACATTCGGTGTCAAATGGCAGGATGTCGGGCACCTCGCATTGAGACAGCAGGAGCCCGGATTTGTCAAGGTCCTTGGCTCCTTTCTAGAGGGTACCAGTGATGAATGCTTTGCTCAGGAGTGATTTGTTTGACCACACCCGGGTGCCTGCAGTCAGATCTCACTCACTGACTCAGCTCTCTCCATAGTCAATGCAGGCACAGCTCCATTGCTGCTGAGAACACAGAGCCTGAGGAGACTCAGGGAGGCTGCAGAGCTAATATTTTCCTTCAATAAATGAGCCTTCAGATTGTTTTTACTATGAAATGCACAAGTTTGCCGATGCTTCTCTGCAACTTTTAATTACGAACACCCTGAGCTGGTTTTAATGCAACCCTGGGGTGGGTGCTCAGAATACAATGGGAGTGTGTTTGACATCTCCTTAATGGTTTTCTTCTGGGAATGGATGTGCCCATTCACAAGGAAATCCTATTCAATAACCTTCTTGTGTCAGCACAGTCAGAATTAATCACGTCCTCCATTACACAGGGGAGAAGTTTCCATATCCCACAGGAATATGTTGCAGCCTGGGTAGAAATCCTCTCCCTGAGTTACTGATTGTTTTGACAAGTAGGGTCAAAGTGTGTCCCACAATTACCCTGGGTTCTGAGCAGCTGCAGTGCTGCTGAGCTGAGGTGTGTATATATATTTCTGTAAGAACAGTTCTGTACTTCAGCAGCAACGAAGTGCCTCACAGTCCTGGTTTTCTGGGCCTGCCTGTACATCTGGAGCACTCACAGCAGTTCCACAAAAAGCCCACATTCTGCTGACTTCCTCACCTTGGTACTGCTGCAGAGAAAGATTACAGAAGAAAAATCCTCCAGTCAGCTCCAATTGCTGGATAGTACACTGGTGTGACAGCCTTCCCAACAGAAAATGAAGTGGAAATCATTTTAAACTCAATGAATGCATGTTTTTAGAGGCAGGGTATGGACTGCTGAGATTCCGAGTGTTTCAGAGCAAGGAAAGGCTGTTGCAAATTGACTGAGTGGAATCAAAGTACTTCCTTGTCCACAGTTTAATAAAAATTAGCACCTAAACTGCAAACATTTGTACAAGTGATATACAAGCTCAACACATGGAGGTGCTTCTGCTTTCCTGGGAATGCTCAGGGTTTCCATTTGGCAAGGCTTCAGCAGTGGCATCTTGCAGAACTAGAACGTGGGGCAGAAATTACACTTCTCCACTCTCAAAATGCAACAGAACAAACAGAAAATCAGATTTCCAAGCAAATCTGTCATGATGGAGTTGTCAAAGTTGACCTGGGAAAAAGGAACCAAAATTCCCTGGATCTAGCATTTAACACTGGTAAGAAAGCAAATAGAAATGTCCACCTGCACTCACAGAGAAATACACACAAAAAGTAATTCAAATTAACTTCCTGAGGATCCACAGATAGGAAAGCTTTGCCAGTTCCTTGTGGGAATGAAACAAAGATTGGCAAAGCGATAAATAAGGATTTATCTGTCAGTAGAACAGAGTGTGATTTAATATAGCAATATTCAAAGTCAAACATATAGAAAGAAAATATGGAAATATCTGAAGATTAGGGAATTGTACCCTGACAGTGGCCCTGAAAAGAACTGTCTGTGTGAGCTCTTGGGGCTTCTGTGACCATGGCCTATAAGTAGCTGGTGGGTGAGGAAGAAGTGTGAAGATCTGCAAAAAAGATGTCTTAACTAAGAAAAAAAAAAAAACTCTGTAAAAGGTTAGCCAAAGCTGCATCCCTGCTGTGCACAGATCAGGCTTTAGGCACCTCACTTCAGCACTGCACCTCAGGCCACTCACTTGGGTGTGCTCACACTGCAACTGGTGACTGACAGGCTGAACTCTGTCCACTCAGATTAAAGGTGTCCTTCGTCCTTTTCCCCTCACGGAGCTAAAGGACTGACTTGTGAAGGCTGCTCAGCTCTGGCTGCTGAAAGTCAGGCCTGTACTGGTTAAACCTGAGAGCTTGTTTTCCCACTTGGAAAAAGCAAACTGGCTCTTGCCAGAGCCCCTGTTGCCAGTGCTGCTAACAATCAGTGGCTTGCGTGGCTCCAGACAGATTCCTGCCTCGTGCGCCATGCTTTTGGCTAACAATATGTCAATTCAAGTTACAACTGCTCCGAGGAAAGAGCCTAAAAATAGAGGCCTTCCAGGTGGCTCAGCAGACGGATCATTTGCTATACACGGCAGAACAAGTTAGCCTTTTCAGACTGTGCTTTTCGAGTAAAAATACCCCAGTGCATTATGGCAGGAGTCAGTGCTAGCCTCAGACAAGAGAGGGACTCAGCAAGTACCTCACTCAGGTGCCTGGCTGCAAGCAAACGCTGGAGCCCTTCTCATTCCTGCCATCTCCTGCAGGATCCTCTGGCGGCTTCAGCACTGTGTACTGGAGAGACGGATGTGCAGCTCTGCCCTGACCTATCCCTGCCCCTCAGCTCCCTGCTGTGAGGCTGTTATGTTTTCTGCCACCTGCTTTCCTTTCCAAGGGTGCCAGGTAAGCACAGGCCTGGCTAGGCAACAGCAGTGCCCACCATACACACCCCCAGCCTTTCCTCACTACATGGAGAACGATTCCACCACCTTTCTCCAGCATCCTGCAGGAAGAGTCATTCCTACCCAACCCTAATTCAAAGCGACTCTGACACACTGCAGATTTTTCCTTGAATTCCTTTCTGCTTCAAACCCAGCAGCTGCCACTTGCAGGAAACCCTGCAGGAACATTCTCCCTGGCCACAGCAATACCTGACTGAGAAACTGCTCCATCCATCCTACTCTGTAGGCCAGCAGCCAGGGCTTCCCTGGACTCATGACTTCATTCAACAACTTCAACATCACCTTCAAATCAGGTGTTCCCATCAGGGTCCTTAAGCCTCAGGAAACTGTCTCCTGAACTGTACTCTTCCTTAGCGCAGTCCTTTTTTCCTGGAGCTCTGAACTCTGTGATATATGAATAAAAGCACTGACCAACAAGAGCTTCTTAGTACAGAGAGAAGATTCCAACTAAATTGCTCCTCTGAGGGCATCCACAAAATATCTCAATACAATTGTAAAAATAAATTGTGCCCTGTCACTGTGCAAAAGGAAGAAGAAAAATGAATATTGAACAGCCACAGATCCAACCAGACATAGCTCCTGTCTGTCTCCCAGCCAAATTTATAATGACTTTTGCTATTTTATCAAGTTTCAAGCAACGCACTTCAACGGAGGAAGTTAGCAAGAACAATTCTGAAGTTAACATGGGGGTAATGGAATTTGTAAACTCTCATATAGGAAAAGTCATCAGCTGGAACCTGAGCACCCTGACTTGTTCCCTCTAACCAGCAGTGACTTGCCAGAGTCTCCTAGATCTCCATGCTGTTTCAGGGAGTGTTTTGAAGTCCTCAGAGCAGAATTTTGTCTTCTCTCTATTTAACTCCTTACTGGACATTTCTTTCTGGAATGTTGTTCTCACCCTTGCAGTAATATATCCATACACTTCCATCATAGGAAGTATCATGACCACTGGCACATGACCCAGATTAAATTTTATAGCTTTAACATTAGCTGAAGTCTTCAGCTCTTAGTGCCACATAATGAGCAGATACTCCCACCTTTTCTTGTTAAAAAACAGTTGTATTTCTAGCCACACATGACTCTGCTCAGGCATTATCAATTGCAGAGGTCATGGCAATAGAATGACCTCTTAAAGCTCACCTATCAATTCTCAATTGGTTTTGTTTTCAGAGACCTTGGTAGGGGGAAAATGTTATTCATTTCCATATTTATGAGCATATGATACAACATTTAAGATATTGTGTCATGAAAACATTGGTTTATATGTGTTTTAATGGGAAAAAAAAGCACATCTGTTGCACACCTTTTCCCCAAGCAGTATCTCTGACCCTCTGATTCTGAAGGTCATTTTCACAAATTTACAACCATTTTAAGACAAAAATCCGAGTTCAAAGCATGTGACAGAGTGACCCTGCTGGTTGTCTCCTGGCATATTTCAGGTAGCTGAGGATTTACCCGGTTTTATCTGCTTGCATTCTGACAAGAGGGAGTAATTTGGAAATCCTTCTGCACGGAAATAACAACCAAGTTCAGAACTAAGTATTTGAAAATTGAGTGGCACTTTGTGGTATACATTAAATACTGATGAGTGGTGCTTGAGCTTCAGCGATTTGGCAAATCTAGAGAAGGTCACTGAGCAATTAAGTTAACCCCAGAAGTTGTTTCAGGACATGTGTTCTTGCTTCTCGAAGGCTCATTATGAAAGCAGGTAGGAGACAGAGGATAAAGGTGTGCACGCTGCTGGAATGGAAAATGTGTGCGCTGTGTGCAAAATTCACTTCCCCAGCTGCTGGATATGATATGCTGAGAGTTTCTTTTAGTTTGAATTGTCTGGATATTTTTAAAGAATGAATAAAGGGATTTTATTCATCCCTTTTAAAAGGATGAATAAAATAGCTCTTTTTTGAAAAAAACAAACCCTGTAGTATTAATAAAGATGGTGGCTGGGTTTTGTGCCTGATTTGATTTCCTGCATATTATACATGGCTAATACAACACATATTTCCGTATGGTTTCAATCACTCCAAGAAGCAGCCAGAAAAATGTGATTTTGAATAAGAAAAGGATCATAGAGGACCAGACACAGAGATGCAGACTAAAGATTTGTTTAGAGTCCAGCCTCAAGAGCAGCCAGTGGGCACATTCCGAATGCAGGTCACAGGGTCTCCTGTTTCCCCTGAGAAGGAGGGAGCTCACAACATCCATACGGTGTGCCACGCTGCGTTCTTCCAGCCCTGCTTGACCTCCCCATGTGTTATTTATATTCACCCCAAAGCTGCACTAAGGCTTTCTTGTCAGCTTGGTCTCCGTAGCACCAGAAGTGCCTGGGAAACCTCTCTAAGAATCCCCACCTTGCTGCATACCTTGAGGGAGCAGTGGCCACTGTTGGAAGTGTTTTGCAGGAAAATCCCATGAAAACACTTCCCTGCTAACGTCTCAAACCTTCAGCAACCTGTGGCTCAAGGGCTCTCTGGTTCTAAGGGTTATTATCTCCACGGGTAATGGCCCATCACAGATCTTTCCTTCCCTTGCATTTCTCCAGTTACTTTTCAGATCCAGATAAACGTCTGGCATCCACAACACCCTAAGGAAAAAAGACCCCCAAGATGAATTTCTGTACAGTTTGTTTCTGTACAGTCAGGTGTGTGCTCTGTATTTTTATGCAGTTTTCTTAAAAAAAATAAAATCTTTGAAATATATTTTTCTTTGTTTTACCAGAAACTCTCAGATTAATGCATCCTATTTACTTTATAAACCTTTAAGAGACCTTCCACATGAGACAGACTCTGAGACACTGGAAATGTTAGCACAATAAATATAAAGCCATTCCCTTCCAGCCTTTCACCCTCAAGTTAAGATATTCTGTCAGCCTCTTAAAGCAGAAACACAAACAATTATTTGACATTAGCCCTGCTGGAATTAAGACCTTTTCACATCTACCTTTATAATTAATGTAATGAAGCCATGAAAATGGTTTTTTGTTGGTTTTTTTTTTTGAAGGGGCTATTTTTAAAAAACATTGGTTTGCAGCATGTGAGGAGAAAAAGCAGCCTGAGAATGATCTCCAACCTTCCACTGTGACCCCAAGCCTCATTTCTGTTCAGGTAGCAGAAATGCCTCTCAAAACTTACATTTTTCTTGATTAATGTGAGAGCTTATGTCAAATGGCATCTGAGTTTTCCACTGACATCAGGATGTTGTAAACGTTAGCAAATACTCTATCTCTGGAAAGCTGAGATAGGAAAACAAAATATCTTCCATCACAAATGACATTCCAGCTATCACACTCAATATTTTGCTGAGAATAACAACTAAGATTGGATTTATTTGCATCCCTGTCTAGCCAGGTCTTGTGTAACAGCAACAAATACGACTGAGCGAGGCTCTCACTCTTACCTTCTATCAAACAGTATCAGAAGAAATCAGCTGAAACGGGCAAAATTGGGCTGGGAACTTGCTGGATGATCAGAATCATGCCCACGTTCTGCACAGAATGACAACAGACATCTCTCAGTTTTCATGCAGCAAATAAATGAGACTGAACTGAGCAGCTGCCTCCTATATTAAAATTAACAAAAACATGGAGTACAGCGAAGATATTCCATGTTTATGAAATGGTGATATTACCCTGACTCTAAAACCACTGGCAAACAAAGCCAGCTCATGTCCCAGAGTACAGAAGCAGGCTCAGAGATGAAAATGGCTTATAAAACAGTATCCTGAAGACATGTCCAAAGCTTAGCCACGCTCGGCCATTTGGCAAATGTCCCCTGTGAAGTCAGGGACAATGGAGGAGAGTGGGAGCGTGACAGACTGGTATCTGCACTTATCACAGTTTCACAGATTAAATTCTTCCGATGTGCAGGAAGAGAGCAGCCCAGAGCAGGGAGAGACCCTGTGCCTGGTGCTGATTGAGAGAAGATAATCTCGTGGCACATTGCCTTGTGCTGGTGTCATGGGTTTGACCCTGGCTAAATGCCAGGCACCTACTACGTTTGCTCTCTTCAGAGCCATCAGAGATTGGCTCTGCTGGACATGGTGGAGAAATTTCCAGAATCTTTACTCAGGACATGCAGGAGCCATCTTTGTAGCCCACCCTACTCACTGGCAAAAACTGGGCCAGGCAAAACTACCACAGCTGGGTGTCTGTAGGTCAGTCAAACACTGCAGGGCTGCTCAGTGCACTGTGACCAGTGAATTCCCTCAGTGTGGGCTGGAGAGAACCTGACCCCCAGCACTGACAGGAAAAAATGATCAATCTCACTCCTTTTAATTAACAAAAGCAGTGTACATTACAGTGCAGCACCATTTCTACACTGCACCATGTGCAATCCAACAACAGCAAAGCAGAAGCCTTCGAGTGATGGAGAAAAATCAGGCCTTTATTTGTGTCTTAGACTATTAAAGCAAACAAGCAAAATCCATGTTTGGATCAATACTGTTCTCCTACACATGCCCACTGTGTCATCTGTGGTGAGATGGGAACATCTCCAGTATCTAATATTACAGGATTTGGGCAAACTGCACAGAGGTGATATCCCATTCCCTGGCTCCTGGCAGCCAATATAACTTTCACCCAAGTTGTTGGTATCCTGCTGCAGGAGATTAAGCCCCCATTTCATGGGTGGTAAATACGAGTAACTAAATTAACCTTAAGCTGAAGGAGAACATTTTGTTATATAAGCACATCCCTGCTCCTGTAATGCTATTCATATTAATACAAAACACAGGGGAGATTAAGCAAGTAAATTAAATTTATTAGCATTCTGCTGCTTGCTTCCTAACCAGTGTGGGATTCAGGGGACTAAAGGCTCCTTCTCGTGTGGCACAGAGTCCAGGTTAGGTGTCAGAGGGACAGCTGAACATGGCAAGGTGAGTTTCAGTGTCACACTGTTTAGTGGAAAGCACAGCAGCTGCTCAGGTGCATGTCAAAATCTCATGTGACTAACACTAGACATTTTTTCTCTATTTTAAAAGACTGTATGTATATATTATATTTCAGCTCCTGTCCCAAATATTCTATTTAATTTTATTCTATTCAGGCACAAAGAGGCACAGATGTATTACACTAGCCAGACATATTTAGAGTCCTCTCTTCACCTGCTCCACTAAATCCTTGGTTGAACACATGATAATCCAGTAGTCTAGAAAGAGAATTCAGAATTAGGGTGGTGAGAAGGGAATATCCTTCTTTGAGAATGCACAAAAGTTCAAGACATTTTCTTCCTCTTTATGCACACATAACTCTCCCTGACATCAGCTTTGGGACTGAGGCTTAAAGAAAGAATCAAAGATGTATTTTCTCCTACAAGCTCACTGCAAGAACTGCTAAAATCAGTAAAATGCAACCTGAAGGAGGAAAAAAAATCGATTTTTCTTTACAAAAGAAACAAACTTGGACAGAAACAAACTTTGACAGAGCTGTCAAAGTCAGAATTCCCATTACTGCTGTGTTTATATAGCAGTATGTAAAGGTTTACTTTAGGAAATGTTCAGAGTTAATTGGTGCAGGAGTTAAAAGCAGAGAGAATTCTAGCTCCTGTCCATATCCAAGACTGTCAGGAACTCAGTTTACAACAATCCCTCTAAGTTCAGACTCTTCTCCTGCTAGGGTGACTCTCTACCCAGTGGTTAAATGAAAACCAGAGTTGATTGGGATGGGAAATCTTGGCAATGGCTTGGACTATTTCTCCTACAATCCCCATCAAATAAGGGGCACACAACAAATTGCTTATCTCTGATCTGCAATTCTCCCCTCCACCCAGCTGTAAATTGGAATTAATTAATAAACGCCCGTATGTTTTCAAGGTCATGGAAAATGAAAAGCACTCAGCAAAATGGATGCACTGACAGTGAAGGGTGTTTGTGGGTGGGGTTTTTATGTAAATGGAAAATCTCTGAGGCAGCAGCTCCTTCATCTGTGCCCCGAGTGCTAAAGTTAGACAACTTAAAAGGAAATAAAGGAAATGCAAATAAATTATGTTTTGAGTAAGTGTGACCTTCCCTAGGAAAAGTCCAAGGCTTTATGGAGCAGAGTCTCAAATCACACCACGAGGTCAAAGACCCCATGAAGTCGGGGCTTCACGCTGGCTCTGGTGTGTCCCTGCTGACTGAGGGACAGAGGACAACTCTGCTCTGTGTCCCCAGCACCTGCTCACCAAAGGCCCAGCCCAGTCTCCTCGGTGCCTGCCACACAGCCCTCCCAGAGATAAGGCTTTCCTGGCACCTCTGGCCACTGACCCGTTCCCAGCTTCTGGCTCAGTGTGAAACACTCCAGCACATTCTGCAGCAGTGATAACTACAATACACAAACCACAGACCCACGGGGCTCCTTTGTCTGTCACGGAACTAAGCGTGCACCAAACAGCCACTGCTTTAGGAGCTTCCACAGCCGCCCTGTAAACCCTCACTGATCACATATTTAGGGAGGAAGATCATGGAACCACAGAATGGTTTGGGTTGGAAGCCACCTTAAAGATCATCTAGCGAAGGTGTCATTGAGGTATGTGATATTTGACAAGTTAGGACTGCCACCCATTAGATAAACAGAAACAATATGTCCGCTTAAGGGATCAATCTCTGGAGACACTGAAACGGAGTTACTTCTGAAAACAGAAAGGATAATTGATGTCACTCAGTGGGGGGGACACTTTAATTCTTGTGGTGCTTGAAGTGTGGATTCTCAAACCAATCTTAATCTTGATATGGCCACTGAAGAGAGAGTCCCTGAGGTCTAACTACAAATTAAAGTTGGGATCCTCAACACGGCAAACACTTTAATTCTTGTGGTGCTTGAAGTGTGGATTCTCAAACCAATCTTAATCTTGAAATGGCCACTGAAGAGAGAGACTTTGAGGTGTAACTGCAAATTACAGCTGGGATCCTCAGCACAAGGAAGACGAGCTGCTGGAGCGAGTCCAGAGGAGGCCACAGAGATGCTCCCAGGGCTGCAACTCCTCTGCTCTGGAGCCAGGCTGGGAGAGCTGGGGGGGTTCACCTGGAGAGAAGGCTCCAGGAAGACCTCAGAGCCCCTTCCAGTTGACTAGAGGAGGCTTATAAAAAGGAGAGGCCCTTTTTGTATGGGCAGGGAGTGACAGGACACACAGAATGACTTCCCACTTCCAGAGGGCAGGGATAGATGGGATATTGGGAAGGAATTCCTCCCTGTGAGGGTGGGGAGGCCCTGGCACAGGTGCCAGAGCAGCTGTGGCTGCCCCTGGATCCCTGGCAGTGTCCAAGGCCAGGATGGACCACCCTGGGACAGTGGGAGGTGTCCCTGCCCATGGCAGGAGGTGGGACTGGATGGGCTTGAAGGACCCTTCCAACCTAAACAATTCTGGGATTCTGTGGGACTCTGGTACCAAACACAAGTCATCAGATTTTACTTCTACTTTATGCTGATACTTGAAGTCCATTCAGTAAGAAACACATTGATTTGGTCGCTGTTTTTCATTTGAAAATGTAAAGTTTATTGCAAAGGGGTAGATTTTGTCAAGGAAAAAAGTGGAACAGGATAAAAGTGATGAGTAAAATTCAGTGTCTGCAGTTCCCACAGCTGGGGAATGAGGTCCCCCAGAGGTGTGTGAACATCTGACACTCCTCAGGACAGCAGAGGCCATGGTGCCACAGCCCAGAACAACACAGGGGCCTTGCTTTGAATCTCTGCAAAATAAACTGTTAAATTCACCTCCCCCCACACTGGCTCATACTGACCAAACTGGATGAGGTATTTTGGGGAGGGGAGTACAGGAGTGCTGTGCAATAATCCAAAAAGCTGGAATTTCATCAGCACTCCGAGATCTGGGCAGGGAGGCTGTAGATCACATTCCAAGGAAAGTAGCAACAACTACATGAAATGTTAATTAATGGAATGAACCTGAGAAAATACCACAACGACTAACAAAGCAACTAAAGCACAAGACAACACTATTTATTACAGAAATCAAAGCAATAAATCAAGTATTCTGAACAGAACATTTCTCCTTGCCTTTGATTTACGCCATTGTGAGAAAATCCATTCATGCCTTTAACACAGCTGGGTAGAAGCAGATGGGAAGTGGTCAGTACCAGAGGGAAACCTTCAGAATTGCTAAAAAGCACCTTTTGTTGCTTATTTTATCCATTTAATGCATCTGGCAGCCTTGGTGTCATTAATACATTACTTGCCCAATTTCTGTAAGTTATTCCAGTCCCTCCCCTGCACTGGTGGCTAACTCTTGACAATAAAGTCACAGTGATGTGACTTGATTGTTGCTGTTATCACCACTACTATTATTAAAAATCAATAATGTAGGTTGTTCAGCAAAATACCCAGTACCAGAATCGACTGTTGAGCTTTAACAATTACTACCACATGTTCAAATCCATATGGTGCAGGAAGGCATCTCTCTCCCTGCACAGAGAGCTCTGCTTTTGGCACTTGCTCTCATTTATTAACAGGAGCAGATACTTCTGCAGTGAGAAAATTAATTTGTACCACTGCAGCCTGTGAAGTCTCAGCAAACCTGAAGTACACGACAGTGATAAACCCTTGGCATCTATATGGGATTTACCATCTCATCTCTGATGAAACACATTTTAACCTGTCAGTCTCCTGACAGCTTTTACTTGTCTCTTTCTTCTACATTTTATTCTGTAATTTTAAAAAATTGGCAGCTTCTGTAGCCTTTTTAAAAAAAAAATCAAAATGCATTTTAACCATTTTCCTACTCCCTGAATCCAGAGCTAATCATGCAATTCCCCAAGGAAATTAGAATCTGCAAAGCTTGTGTATCAGTCTCAACACAATGCTCATTTTACTTTATATAGATGTAAAATCACACATTCATGTCCAAAAAGTAGAAGCAAACTAGCAAAGCCTAGTAAAGCAAAAATCTGTGAGGATATGGAAGTATCTGATGCTCTTGGCTTCCATCTGCCTTGTCCAAACTCACATTTTTAACTTTTTGTTTCAGTACGGTATTTAGCTTTTGTTTTCCTCCTGCAGAAGCCAGAAATCACCGTTGGAAAATAGGCACTGGAAACTGTTTTCCACAGAAAATAAATGCTGCCAACAGTTTCCAGCTGAAATACGGGAGAATATTTTTCCCTATATGTACTCATACTATCTTTCTCTGACAGTAATATTCAGCTTCTTTTACAGCTTCCAAGGAAGTCCCAAGTCTACTGGCAAATTCTGAATGTTTGACAAGCACAATTTGAGAAAGCCTCGTGGGGAAGCAGTGATTAGAGAAGGCAACTGGCAGCTGGGAAGCCCACACTGTATTCCCTGTTTCATTACTGATGTCTCTGGATGACCTTGTCAAGCCATTTAATGCCTTTCTGCCTGCCTTTCCCTATCTGCAAAATGTTTAGATAAACACCTCCCTTTTGGAAACACTGTAAAATTGTTTATTTTGGAAATAGTTCCTCGGATGCTAAACTGGCTCTCGGGTGCAACACGGGATGGAAAACACACAGGCCACAGGACATAAACGTCAATCTAATATTTTCTAATTAAACCATCTAGATTAAACCATGCAGATTAAACCATGGCAGTTTAATAGGTTAACCCTGTCCCTGAAGGTTTTATTTCTGATGAGACAGCAGCAACTCATTCTATTTTAACTTTATTCATATCAGCCAAGACAGTATCATCAGTGCAAACCATAAAGGTAAGAAAAACCAGAAAAAAAATTGGCATAAATGCCATAGTCCTGCTTAATTTGACTATTTAGCCAAGTTCCATGTCGGTCAGGTGCATGCTGCTGGCAGTGGGCAATGCACAGGACTGGGATGAAAGGCACTGGGCTGGTACCCTCAGGAAGCTGATGGTTTAACTGTGGCTAATGGTGGTGGGCATCCACAAGCCCATCTGGGTCAGTCCTGAAGGGTACCTGGCTCCTCTGTGCCCTCTCAACGACCTCAACCAGCTCATACACATTTTTATTGTTAATGGGCCAAGGTATGTACTATAAATGGAATACCTAAGTGCAGTCATTTCACCGTAACTCCTTGTCCAGGGAAAGTGTAGCATTACATCATTGTAGAAGCAACTAATAGCTGTAAGTCAGTAAAACAGGGAGAAGAGTGCAATTTTGATTCACTAATCCAGCTGTTTGCTCATGCTGGCTAAAACCATCCCACACACACTCAAAACAGCTTTTTCGACAGACCCCAGTGCAGGTACCACAAACAGCTCTGCTGCAACTCTGGGAAGCGAATGCCGCCAAGAAATCAAAATGCTGTAGGACAACGTTTTTACAGGAACTTCTGTTTCACCTGAGGAAGGACGTGTGCTGACATCACGGCCAGGTGCCACGGGCATGTCACAGAGAGCAGCGACAGCCCACGGGAGCTTCACTTCTTCATTCCCCTCCTCGCTGCGCAGCTCCGACCGCGCTCCCTCACACGCCACAAAATGGCGTCCGCGCTCCGCTCTCCCCTCGGCGCCCACGGGCGGACCCGCCACATCGGCACGGCCGGAGGTTGTTTTGGGAGAAAGAGGAGGCTGTAGCCACACTGCCCTTGGAACGGGAGAGGAAGAACAGGAAAACGAAGGAGCCAGAAGCTGCAGACAACACCACTGAAGCGAAAGAAGCCGCTACCCCTCGCGCGGCCCCGTCGCCACAGGAGGAGCCGCGCGAGCCCCAGCGCGCCTCGCGCTGATTGGCGAATAGTTCCCGCCACTCGCCCTCTCCGCCTTCCTATTGGCTCCTGCTTCCCGCCCAGCTCTCGCGCGCTACCCGGCGCCGCCCCCTCAGGCCCTCGGGGCCCTCAGCCCCTCAGAGCCTTCAGCGCCCTCAGCGCCCTCAGCCCCTCAGCACCCCCAGACCCCTCAGCGCCCTCAGAGCTCTCAGGCCCCTCATCGCGGGATGGCGGCGGCCGGCGGCCTTCGCGGCTCCGAGCACGGGCCGGGCGGCGCCGGCGACACCTCCCTCCTCGGCAGCGCCACAACGTGGCCCTTGAAGCGCTACGGTCGCTTCCTCCCCCCGAAGGACGGTGACGATGAGGGGCAAAACACCTCTTGGAAGGTGCCGGCGGCGCGGGGAGGGTAGCGGCGGGGTGGTGTGGGGTAATTGGCTCTGCTGTGAGGCAAATATGAATAAAGGAGGCCTTTCAGGTGTCCTTTGGCAAGTCCAGAGCTAAAGCAGAAATCAGGAGAGATTTTGCTTCATGAATTATTAATGACAACGCATCAGAGTTAGTGGCCCACTTTTTTTTTTATTCCTTCATTCAGCAGTGACCTGTGGTATTAAAATGCAGAGGGTTGCTCAAAGTAGTTAAATCTGTATATGGAAGTATAATTAGTGAAAAAATAATATGTCTCCTGTCTGTGAGAGTGGAGGGCAAGTTGCATTAGTGAGATGTGAATTACACACCCAGCTTCTAACAGAGACTTTTGAAGCCTTTTATTTGGCACTAGAAATGGGAATTGTAGATTCTGTAGTTACAGGGACAGATTTTTCTTTGTCTGTCTTTTTAAAGGTGTTTGAATCAAATGAAGAATCAGGCCCTCTTGTCCTTACCATTGTGGTGTCTGGCCATTTCTTTATTTCCCAAGGGCGAACAGTGCTGGTAAGTTTGTTGTGTATAAAAAACATTTTTCCTTCATGTTACCATCAGTATTAACTCCGTTTCCTTTCCCAGCTTCATCTCTCCCACTGAGTGGGAGCTGTCAGTTTTGTTTTGCTCATGGTAATTCTCATGTGCTGCTTTCCCTTCATGTTTATCAGAATGACGATAAGTGCATTATTTCATCAGCATTTCTTCTGTGGTTCTAAAAATCTAGATTAAGAGGTAATGCTAAATGCTGCTGATGTTGAAAAAGATTTGGGGTTTTTTCATGATTCTTCTGACTAAGAAAACAGAAACATACCCTGTTTAGAAATAGCTAAAACTATAACTTGTTATATGGTCTATCCGATTTCTTGCCAATGACCTGTCATTATTTTGGTTTGACAGTTTGGTTTATCAAAGGGTTTGTATTTTCTGTGTTGGATATTGAGGTGTAACATACAACATACACCCTTGGAGACAAAATTCAAACTTGTGTCAACTGGTTTTCCTGTAGCCTGCCCTTGTTGAAGCATAACCAGCTGCTAAAGTAAAGATTTCACAATGACACCAGAGATTTTAAAAGGAAAATTCTGTCTAGAAGGAGAGGGTTTGATGCTCATGACATGGAAGACCTTGCTGGAAGGTGGAATTAAGTGCGTTCAGTGCACATCACTAGTACTCAGGGGTGATAAAGAATAGGAACTGGATGATAAATATGTTAGAAAGGTATTACAAACCACTGGAAGATGCTGCAGTATGAAGATAACAAAGCTTTTCTAATACAGAATGTGTAAGAGACTACGTTGCAGCTTTAAATATGTATAAGCTTATAAATTGGTTTTTACTGTGCCTCTTAAAGGGTCTTAAACTTACAGAAATTCAAGTATAGGGAGAACCAAGGATACCCTTGAGTTTTTTAGCCTCTGAGTGTGTTAGGAATATTGAACAGAGCTGTTACTGTGGATGGCCCTCAGCTCATATTTAGTAAGGATAAGGTAAGAATGGAGAGTATTTTAGCAGTTTTGTTGAATAAGAAAAAAAGAATGACGAATTGAAAATGTGGATAGAAATTATACTTGCTGCTATCCCTCACCAAATTCTGCTTGGAATGATTCGGTGCAGGATGCTCCTGTTCCCAGTGGCTGTCCCTGTTAGTGACCACTAACTTACATTACTCTGAGAGTCCTTGAAATAACCATATAAAAGCTAACTGCAGCTTTTAATAACTAACTAAAGTGCAAAAAAGGCACAACCCAAAGCTGCAGCCCTTCAAAGACTCGCCTGGCAAAGACTGAATCTGGCAAGTAGCAGGGCAGATAAAAGTGTGCTGTTGGAAAGGATGAGGGAGCAGAAAAGCTTTCTACAAACTTGGCTGAGAAAAGCACTTTCTTGCAGCTCTTGTGTTTAGTGGCTAGTGAAGCTTTCAGGCAGCTGCTTTGCGTGAAATGCCAGATGAGGAATTTCTGGGATCCATCAGAACTGTTCCAGTTTTGAGGAGACACTAAGATACTGCAGTAGCTATCACATAGTGCAGGAGAGGTGGAACAGACATGCTTGGTAGATGTGACCAAGATATAGTACTGAGAGTTCAAAAGAAAAAAAGAGTTTTGTTTTTAAAAGCATTTATTTTGGGGATGCTTCTATGCCAACCTTAAAGTTGACACACTAACATTTAGAGGGAAGTTGTTAAAAGTTACACAAAGCTGGTTTGACAGCCTGTTGGTTGCTGTGGGTGCAGGTCTGTGAGCAGGTGTGTTTGGGGGGTGGTGCAGGAGTGTTTTCTGCACTCAGCACTGAACTGGTGGGAGAGGCACTGTGTATTTCTGAGATTGGGCCAGTTGCAGTCCTTGTACTTGTCCTCTTAAACCTGAGTGGCTGGAAAACCCACCAAATACCCAATCTGCACATTTTCATAGATTCACGGAGTGGTTTGGGTTGCAAGGGACCTTAAAGCTCATCCAGTGCCACCCCTGCTGTGGGCAGGGACACCTTCCACTGTCCCAGGCTGCTCGGAGCTCCATCTGTCCTGTTCTTGAACACTTGGGGTGTCTTGCAGACTCCTTCCTGAGATGCTGTACAACAAACCAACTTGCAGTGCTGCCCAGGCTGTGGTTTTGCTGCAGAAATCGTCAGAAATGGTTAATCTCAGTGGTTCCATCTCCCTCCAGTCCCCAGCTGTCAGCGCTGTCACAAACCTGTCACAATATTTAAGCAGGCTTTGCACGCCTAAGTACAGACTGTGCTTGGAGCCTGTCAAACACCAAATCCACTCACTGGGGGTCCATTATCATGGACATTCTGTCAGAGGGGATAATGCACGACTGCTGCTCCAGAGGGATTGGATCAACTTTGATGGAATGCTGCAACTGTTGGCGTGATTTTACTTGTGCTCTCTTTTCCTCTTGCTGGCCTGGGCTAGGCTGGGCCCTTTGGATTGCCAAGGTGTCCTCCCACGCCTGCGTGCTGCCTTGTGAGCATTGAAATTCCCTCTGATGTACTCACAGGACTGTTTTGGGCTGTGTTGGAACTGCATCCTTTAAATTGTTGATGTCTTGTCTTTTGATCTCTCTCTTAATCCCTACTTTTCAGCCCTTTTGATGTGCTCCAGGCTCCTGGGTTTGAGGGAACTGGATAACAATTATTGTAGCTTTGTACCTCTGCACAGTGACAGGGTGAGGCACAAGATCTGTGTCACAGGGACACCATTTCCTTCTCAACAGGCAGAACTTGCATTTTTGTAACATTTTCAATGACAAATAATGAAAGGATTTTTTTCTGTTTCTCACCTATGAACAACACTTGCACAAAAGTGAAAGGGTTGTGTAGAAAAGAAAACTTCAATTTCATTGATGTCTGGATTATCTTCCACAGTAGGAGCAATATTCACGTGTTTCTAATTGTTATCAAAATATTCTTTCTGTGATGGGCGTGCTTATGTATTCTCTTAGTCCTTTTAATTTTCTTTGAGCAGGAGAGTTAAGAAACCTTTTCCTTAAAGAATGGTAGTTATTTAGAGTCCACTGGCTCTTTTATGATCCGTTTCTAAGAACAATATTTATAAAACAGCAATAAAATATTCACATATCCTAACAACTGCTTTATTTTTTTAAAATAAATACAGAAACAACTGTTTTCCTTTCAAAATACAATCTATTCCTTGTGTAATGGAATGAAGAGGAGGGTAAATGGGACTTCAGAGCATGGAACATAAAAATCCCTGATGCATAATGCAAATTAAAGGGTGTTTTGATTTGTTTTGTTTTATTTTCTTTAAACCGAATTCTTCATTTGGAATTAAATTACATAATGTA
Source organism: Origma solitaria (assembly GCA_013397895.1). NCBI lineage: Eukaryota > Metazoa > Chordata > Aves > Passeriformes > Acanthizidae > Origma > Origma solitaria. The sequence goes on along the minus strand of VZRL01006437.1, from coordinate 81,904 downwards.
TTTTTAGGACCTGCTTTTGCTGCAGTGTTGCCTAACAGACTGCATATTTGATGGTAGAAAAACCTCATTCTTGTATACTGTAGTCAGTGGAATTTTACAGGAATATCTCAACAGCATCTCTGTTAATTTCTGGCCATACTCAAGATACATCATGTTCCATTTACCACAACTCTTATTTCCTTTCCTCTCTGTAGCAACACATCATGGAAATTATATTTTGGTGTTTTATTCAGTGCAATTATTTCTGGTGCTAGAATTTGTAATATCCTACAAATTAAACAAATTGAAATTGTGAAGAGGACTTACTTAATAGGATAAAATTAATCCAGAATAATTGATTTGTGACCTGATCTTTTGAAGTGTAGACTAAATGTCCTTAGTGCCCTCCTGGTCCCCTCATGACTTGTAATAAGCTACCAGTGCTTAGGGTACAGTAGATTCTAACTCATTAATTAGGCAAGCATTCAGCAGGCATTCTCATGTTCCTGATGCTCTCTTTGCAGCGCCTGAAACTCAGGCACCAAATTTTGGAGACGAGATTCACAGCAGTGCCTTGGGCAGAGATGGTCCCTGTGCAATAACTGAGGGCTGCTGACAGAAAGCTGAGGAGCGAACAGCTTGCTAATGCAGCTTTGTGGTAGAGCACTGCAAAGCCACAGAAAGTCGTTATTTTATTAAAGTTTTGTTGACTTATTTAGTACCACCATCGCAGTTAAAAAAATCTCAATTTCAGTTTGTTTATTTCAATGTGTGCTGTTGATGTGATTGTTTTGGACAAGCTGAGAATCCTTCTGCATCAGCTTTCCCATTTATGTTTCATGTCAAGAGCTTCTGCTCTTTCCTTTTCTCTTGCCCCAGTTCTCCTAAACCCACCTCTTAAATTATTTTTTTAAATTAGTGATGTCTATTAATGAAGTGTATTTAGCCTACAGTTAGAGTTTAATATATGGTATTGATCTAGGGAAGTATATATTTTCTACTGGGAATGAAAGGAGACATCAATGGGATGCCCTGAAGAGCTTTAGCCACTAATCCCTGAGCATCCCATTTCCCCTCAGGGAAAAACCCCAAAACAATTCAGGTTGTCACTCTGACATAGGAAGGTGTGACCTGAGGTCAGGGCTTATCTTTGCTGTCAGTGGGCTGTGGTCTGCACCCATCTAAAAATCTCTACTGCACCCAACACTGGCACTTTGGCCAAGGCCATTCTTTGGGGTATTTCCTCCTCCCCTCAGCTCCCCTGCCTGAGCACTCTGCTTAATGAGTTCAGCCCTCGTGTTCTCTGCCACAATCAAACAGGCTTAGCAGCAAGATTTGAGGGGCGAGGAGATTGAGGGTAGAAAAAGGATAATGCAGAGCTTAACATCCTTTTATTCCTTACTCCTGGCTGCCTGCCGTGATTGGTAGGGTTGGAAATGTTTGCAGGGACAACTTTGTGCTTCCCTCACTCTACAGCTTGTTTTGTTTGAGGAGTATTTTAGTTTTGGTCCTCTTGACTCGGTTTTTGAGACAACTCATATTGCAGAAATCAAACCTAATGGATCTGGCCCAACTTAGATATTGGAAAAAGATACAAGTGAGGAAAATTGCTACTTCCAGGTGCGTTACAACGTGGCAATTAAGACTGGAGTGAAATTAGGTTAGAAGTTTAATTTTGACAACTTTATTCTACAGTCATTAAGGAAGAATTTTTGCTTTTTAAATAGAAAACTGCTTATTCTAGGAAAAATGTAAAACAGCAACTCACATTTCTCTTTTGGGAAGGCAAGGAGTTAAAAATTGCTATTTTTCCAATATAAGCAACCATTTGATTTAGGATTTATATGTCATGTTTCTAGCATGTGCAGTTTTTATTATAATAACCTATTAATAACTGAATCCTTATTGCAGTGATCACCACTTACCTGTAAACACCACCTGTTTGTTTTCTGAAAGCATCTCAGTTTGCGTGTTCTTTAATGTTCTGCAATTCTTGAACATAATTACAAGCTTTTTCAGAATGCCTGCTCACACACCTTTATTTTTCCTGTCTCTTGACACAATGGTTAATAACAGTCCTTGCAACTCCCATATCTTGGTTCTGTTTTGATCAGAACCACAGTGTGGAGACACCTGGAAATAACATTACCATTGCTCTGGTGCCAAATCAGGCACTTCCAAGAATAAGAAAGGTGTTCCTGAGTATAAATGTTAAATTGGAATAATACCCAGAATACTACAGGTCAGGAAAGTTGGTATTTGAGCTTAACATATTTTATTCACTAAACCTAGGTAGTGAATAATTACTGTGAAAAGATTGCTCACAGAACTTCTCTCCCCAGGGTGTGGAGCTCTGCAGGTGCCACAGCAGGTGGGCAGTGCCCCTCTCTGTCTGGGAAGAGTGGCAGGTTATTTAACCCATCCCTGGAGGTTCTGTGAGCACGGCAGGAGCTGGAGGGGGTGCTCAGAGCTCCCACCCTTCCCACAAAAGTGCTTTCCCAAATGCCTCCTTTGGCCGTGCCAGGGCTCTGTGAGTGGAGCTGTGCCAAGTTTGCTCCCCACTTGTGTAGTGGTGCCTTACTTTGGGAAAGGAAGGGGTTAAGGAACTGTGTCAGGTGCCTCCTGGGGAACTCTGGAAGTAGATTGCTCCGTTTTCCAGGGAATTGTGTCCCACGGTGCTGCCCAGCCTGTGTCACAACGGTGCAAGTGAGTGTTGGCTGAGGCCTGTAGCTCTTCTCTTGTGCCATCTTGCCTCAGCTCCAGCGAGCACCTGGCAGCTGTGCACTGTCACTTCATACAATAAAACTTCGTTCATCTCAAGCTGCCCTCATCCTTTCCTGCAAATGCACATTCCCAGGCTGTGGGATACCCAGCTCAGTCCTTAATCCATAACATGATACAATGCATACCTTCCTTCCAACTGTGAGCTTCCAGAACAAACTGGGCCATTTGCATTTCATGGGCCTGTTGCAAGTGGCAGACCAGACTGGAGAATGGGCCTCTCTAGCATTCTGGGGTTTAGTTTGTTTTCTGGTTGTAATTTAAGGGCAGACTAGCTCACGTTTGTGACCAAAAAAACCCCCAAACTTTTCCTCCTAATCTATTGTTTACACATAGTTTTGTTTGAGAACATCTGGCTTGTGCATGAGGGAATCCAAACTGATGCAAACCAGAAGAGCTGAACTGCTACACAAATAACATTTCTTAGATACAGAGTCATTTTTAGTTTGGAGAGGGCTGCAGTCTAAGAAAAGAGAGATAATCTGTTCCTGTGTTGTTTAGCACCACAGGGTTTCTAGATGATACAATAAAAAATATTCATAAATCACACACAATACCTTCCAGCACAGCTCACAGCCCTCATTACACAGCAGGTTTCTGAATGCTGAAATGTGAAGTCAGAACAAAAGTATTTCCCAGTCAGTGCTGGACTAGAGGTCTAAGAGGCTGGATCAGCATTTTGGCTTCTGCCTCATGGCAGCTGTGGTCACATCTTGCCTGCTTCCAAAACATTTGGGAAACATCTTGCTTTGTTTTCTGCTTCAGCTTAATTCCACTCCGAGTCCTCCTCGGAGAAACTTAGATTTTGGTCACAGATGTAGGAAACAGTTTAGCTTTACCTGGCTTATGAGTACAGTCATGGAGAACAACGTAAGTATGTGCCTGACCAAACTTAGGAAAGTGCTGCCATTTCTCTCTTCACATGGTGAACATGTGAGCTCTTGTGTCCCTGCCCCGTTCTAGGCTGCGTTTTGGGGATATTCTGATTAATCTTACACTGCCATCTGGCTTTGCCCCTGCCCAGCTCTGAGTGAAGCAGCGATGGATGCTGCCTGCTCAAGGGAACGGGGACCAGCTGCTCTGTTCCCTCCTCTGGCAGCGTGGTGGCAGCACCGCTCCAGAGGGAATGCTGCTTTTTCTGTGTCACTGCCCACGTCCAGAGCACGTCGAGAGTCAATCCATCATCCCTGAAAGGCACAAATGGACTGCAATCTCGATGTATTGCCTTGCAGTTCCAGGCTGTGCCCCACGCCCCCCTCCTGGGCATTGACAGAGATCCTCCTGGATTCCAGCATGGCTCAAGGGATGCATTTATGGTGCTCTCCCTTCTTGTTGCTCTGAATTCCTTCACCTGACTTCATATGCACTGCCCCAGTCCTGGAAGTGTCCAAGGCCAGCTTGGACAGGGCTTGGAGCAACCTGGGACAGTGGAAGGTGTCCCTGCCCATGGCAGGGGTGGAATGAGCTTTAAGGTCCCTTCCAACACACACCAGGTTGTGACTTTGTGAATACAGGGACAATGATTCTTGAAATAAAGTTGTTACATTTCAGTTAAATCAGATTTTGGGGTTGGAGTTGGATAATCAGGAGCGCATAAATAAAAATGCCAAATGCTGGTTTTTCCCACTTGTTTTACCTCAGAAACAGGACATATAAAAGAAAAACCTGGGAAACATCAATAAAATGGTTGGTAGGAAAGTTAAACAGTGACTGCCTTTTATCATTTCTTTGAAAACAGTTATTATTTTAAAGAGACATTTGTTCAACCTTCATGTCCAGTGAAGGGAAAAACACTGTAAAACCTGACTGAATATGGGAATGGCTATATTTAAATAAACAGTTAGTGTGTCTCCAAAACAGAAACTAATTGAAAGGAACAGAACAAGCTCAAGTGGCCACAAGTTGAAGTGGCCTGGTGAAGGAATGGTTTAGAATTGTTCCACTGACAGTATTTTGGGGCTTGGTTCCACCTCTTCCCATCGCTCACCAAGTGAGATCTCCCTGTTTTGACCCTGAGGCCTTTCCCACCTTAGAAGTCCTACCTTAGGACACTTTTGGAGTGCATTCAGTACAGACAGACATACTGCAAGGGACTGGCCCTGGCCCCTCTTACCTGCTGTCAGCACCTGCAGGGGAAATCCTCCCTCTGACCCCAAATCTTTTGGGAATGGTACTTCCCTGCTGGCTGACTTCTGGAGTGTGTCATAGCAGATGCCTGCAATCTAGTCTGCCTTCAGTTCAACTCTTCACAGCTTTTTAGAGATTGCTCTGTCAAAGTGCAGTCAAAAATGTGCATGCAATTGCTGCATGAGACTGTAAAGGCAGTGCCAGCACAGGAAAGGAGCAGAGCAGAGGTGATCCCTGTACCAGAACAGAACAGTTTGCCAGCCTGGACCCACCTACAATGGATGGTGACTGTGGCAAACACTGCTGGCACACAAGGCTGGACATGATTTGTGGGATTTCACCCTTAGGACCCCTGGCAAAGCAGCCTGGGCCAAAGCCATGGGCATTGAAAGCACTGTGAGCTCAGATAAAACAAGTACCTGATTACCTCCTTGCCCTGAAATTCGGGAATTGTTTGGGTTTTTTCTCTTGGACTTCACTAAATAATAGCTAAGAGTGCCTGGGGAGACACAGTCTGTTGCCTTGCAGTTGTTTTGTGATGTTTTCCCCTTCCTGGGATGTTTTTACAGGAGGCTGAGCAGTCTGTTGAATTTGAAGAGACTGACAGTGCTGCAACTGGAGTATAAAAACATCTTTATCCAATTACCAAAGCTGCTGCTCGTTTCCCTGAGTTCCACCTGGAGCAAGGCCTCCCTGGGCCTCGGATAAAGCGGGGCTGTGCCGTTCCCTGGATTCGCCTGCCCTCTGCTGCCCTCCCGGGCAACTTCAGCGTTCAGAGCTCCAAGTGCAGCTGCTTTATTCTGCATTCCAGGGACTTCCACAGCATGCACAAATAGAAATGTGGCTAGGGATGGAAATTAGAATGCACCTTGACACGGTGGTGTTACTGGAGCTGATTCACTCCCTAGAGGGGTAAAAAGTTCCACAGTGGCAGCGGTTTGACAGCTACAAAACCTGCACAGCCGCACTGAGTGATCTTCATTAGGGCTTTAATTACATCACAGAATTTAAGTGTGCTCCTGGGTGTTGCTGTTTGCTGTGCCACTGGTTTGCGTTGTGCTTTCTTTCAGGAAGGCTTTTCCCTCATTGATTGCCACAAGTGGCTGAAGATAGTAAGGAGAGCAGAGTGCCTGCTGCTCCGGGCACAGGCCAAGGTGAGCTCAGCTGCTTGCAACATTCCTAATAAGCAACACAGATACGGAGAAAATCTCTTCCTATTGGCTAAATTAAACTAGAAGTTGGAAATTATCTATAGAAATTAGATTTTTTTATTTTATTCTAGATACTAAACAAGAATGGATTGAATAATCTTGATGTCTTTTGTAACTGCTAATATTCAGTTTTTAGACTGCTCCCAGAGTTAGCTGCTAAAACAGCCAGACTGGTTTTATTTCACAATCTATCTGCCATGGCTAACAATTAAAAAGATGAAGCAAATCCCTTTCATGCTACCTCTGAGGCAGACTGCACTTCAGCAAACTAACCCAGCAATTACTGAGTCATTTTATGGCCCCTAGCACAGCAGCAGCAGGCTGGGTACTCAAGGAATGAAAGGCACGTAGGTTTCTGCTGAAAAGCAGTTGGTTTGCCTTTAAATAATCAAACAGCACTTTCTTACCAATTCATGTAAAAATCTCAGGTTTTTGGTTCTTAGATGAACTCTGATATGTTGTAAGTATCTTCCCGTTTTAAATTGTTATGCCTGAACCCAAAACAGCTTTGCACTCTGCTTTTTATCAGCTCATTAGAAAACCTGGAGATAGGTTTTCATGGAACTCATTTCTGGGGCAGAAATGAGTTCTGGTGAAGCAGCAGGTTGTTCCCTTCCCAGTTATCAGAGCCAGTCCCAGTGCAGCCTTAAGGGATTCTGCTGCTCCTCACCAGCAGCACAAAACCAACATCCCACTCACTCCCAGGCTCCAGCAAAGCTCTGAGGGCCAGTTCAGGAAAGGAGGAATATTAACAGAGTCTGAGATTAACTTGGTGCATCTCAGTGTTTACTTACCACAAATTCACACAACTTCAACTGCATTTAGTGGCACTGCAGTGCTTCTGCCACGCCATTCCTCTGCTTTATATCCTGACAGTGGAGTAGCTTCTGTGCTCATGTTTCTGATGAATTTTTGGTTTATCTTGTACTTCTTGGTTTTGTAAGTCAACTCATCACTTCAAATATGGCTTCAATAGGGCACTGTGGACTCTCAGCCAGCTGAATGAGTTTCAAAACTATCAACAGCAGGAAGATGAATGTTTTTAATATTTTTGCAATAAATCATTTACCTTCATATTATTTTCCTTGAGCTCAGCCCCCCACCCAGCATGGAAAAGGTGCAAATTTAATGATTACGTGACCTGAGGGATCTTTAGTACTTCAGCCCTTGGATAGTTCAGGTGTGGCTGCCCAGTACTCAGTTTATGCTACAAACCTTGACATATCACAGCTCTTTCCACAGAGGAACAGTGTTTAATTTTTGAAGTCCACTGTTGTTTATAAAGTGCAATCTGCAGTATTTAACAGTCCCTGTGAGAAACCCGAGGGACTCTAAATAGCTCAGCCTCAGAATTGATTTGGGGATCTAAACAAGCAAGTGGTCTTTGAAAGTCTCCAAAAGAACCCAACCTAAGGTGCCTTTCTGTCACTGAAATGAGAACTCACCTGTCTGGCATCCCACAGCTCAGTGCTTTGGTCTGGGAGGCTGCCCCAGTTCCTTAATTAATGAGGAGAAATCCAACTGGGCACCGGCAAATGAGCGCTACATTTCACATCAGTTTGACATTTTTCCCTTTAAAAGGCACTGAGACAAGCTTTTGTGCTTACCCTGCCCTAAAAATCATTTTGTGTGATTCCAACATCTTCGAGTCCCAGGCATGTAAGCACAGGGGCTGTCAGGAAGAGCTGGCTCATCTCTGAGACAGGAGCTTTAAAGTGAGAGGTGTCCTCGCACTCGTGTTCTGGCAGCATGGAATTAAAAATGGGCATTGGAAATGGCTTTGACGTGAGAACCTCAGGAAGATGAAGACCTAAATAAGCCAGGCTGGCCCAAGGAGAAGTTGCTGCTTTTCTAGTACTTCAAGTGTTTTAAATTTGAAATTTCAAGATCAAACAGAAAGTCCCATTAATTCACTCTCTGCACGTTGAATATGTACCTACTGTACATCAGCTCAGGGTGCTTAGGCCAAGCTTATCACACACCACAGACTCTCCCATCCCCACTTCAGGGCAGCTTGCTGGACCTGGGGCACTTATTAAAAATATCTATTATGGTACAGCCCAACAACATTCTTGGGGGTAAGAGCTATCTGGGGTTTTTTAATGGTTTTTAGTATTATTTCACTATTTAAACGCATTTGAATTTCCTGCACACCTGATCAACATGATGGCTTCTGTTCAAGGAACATTCAGGTCAGAGCCAAACTGAATTGGGTTAGCTGCACACAGGTTTAGCAGACCAGGTAGGGCTGGGTTTGATACACCAGGAACATAAATCCTAAGTGGAACATGCCATTCCCAGAACTTCAAGTTCAGATCCAGAGTTAACTTCTGCTTAGTGGTTTTTTTTTTGTCACAAATAATTGTGCAGAGTTGGCACACCCTTACAGGATGCTATCTGCAGCAACAATAAAACTTAATTTTCCTGCTAAGTGCAAGAACTGAGTCCTGGCAAGGTTTATCCACTTGGCTAAAACTTGTATTAGTGACAGGTGGCCCTGCATCAGTGACCATTTTCTTGAATATTTTTACCTGATTTTCAAATTGAGAATCACAGTCTTCTGGTTAAGCTGCTGGGAAAAATGAAAATACTGCAGGGAAAACTTGTTTCTTTGTTTTTAAATTGGTGCAATGATGCAGCAATGTATTGCCTTCTTCCCCGTTTTAACAACTGGGGATTTAATTAAAACCAAGTCGTTGGAGGGGGTTCGCAGTTAATTTGATTTCCCTGTTTTTGAGCAGAATGAGTGCCGCATGTTCCGTGTGCAGTTCGGAGGGAACTCCAGGGAGGAGATGCAGGAGCACTGCTGCAGCTGTGTCCAGAAACTCGGCGAGTACATCCCGGTGCAGGGCGCTGAGGAGCAGAGCCAGCAGCTCAGCCATGGCCTCAGCCAGGACACGCAGGGCATGGACACGGAGCATGGAGTGAGTAGCGACACCCACACACACAGCTCGGGGTGTTACAGCTGCACACGGCAGTTTCTTACAGCTGTGAGACTGTCTGGGTGAAACAGGAGCTTGGAAATGGCTTAGCCAGGGTAAAAAAGGACCAGAGCCACACCATAGCCCCGGCTCGGGGCTCCTTTCTGTGTTTACCTGCTCCTGGTTTGCCCTGGTAGGCACTGCTACAACTGCCTGTTTACAATTTGAGCATAATCTGCACAACTAAAAGCAATCTTGGGAAGAAGAGAATGTTTCCCTCTCCAAGGCAAAGACCTGAGGTAAAAATGGAAAAGGCAAAGACAGACAGCATTTCCAAGGGTGACTATTCCTGAACCTCTGCTCTCCTGGGTATTCAGATCCATGGGAAGGGAGCAGAGTGTTCCTGTGAGCATCCATACACAGCATTTTTAAAGTTACCCCTAGGAAGTAGTTTATAACTTCAGTTTAGCCATGAAATAAGGGGCCTGTAGTTAAACTGTCATGTCTTTCATTTTTAAAGACCGGAGCAGATGTGCATGCAGGTTCCATAAAAAGATGCCTTTTTACTGCAGAAGGTAGCTGAGCACATTCCCTTCTGTCAGCTCTAAAAATGGAAGTGCTTCCCTCCCTGCACATACCCACACTCTGCTTGGTAACGAGCCCTTATTTGCATTTGGTATTTTCTAGCCAGAGGAGCCTCTCCCGGATTCCTGCACAAGCCTTGGAGAAAGGAGATCTGTGGCACAGCTAGCACAGGTAAAAAACATCACATCCTGTAACTGAGAACGAGAATGAGCTATCTCAGATTCCATAAACATCTGGGAAATGCCTTCTTTGAACATCACGATGCCATCATGTGCACCAACAAAACACTGGATTTGTGTAATGATCCGATCCAGCCAGGGAATAAGCTGCAAAACAAGGTGTTCGGTGGTGTAATCACCCCATTTGAATAGGGACAAATGACACACTGAGAGCAAAGCAATACCCAGAGGCAACATCCAAATGAATGGCTCTGGCATGGGTTTGACTCTGCAGAAATGCCTGTGCAGTTCAGAACTACAGTCTGAAAATAACAATCATGGAATCACAGAATATCCCATCCCTGCCCTCTGGCACTGGGAACGCATTCTCTCTTGTCCTGTCCCTGCAGGCCCTTGTCCCCAGTCCCTCTGCAGCTCTCCTGGAGCCCCTTCAGGCACTGGAAGGGGCCCTGAGCTGTCCCTGGAGCCTTCTCAACCCTGACCCACAGCAGAGGATCCCCATATTCACTGCACAGCTTCACTGAGCAGGTCAGGGTAAACACCTGGAAGTCAGGCGTTGCTCATTACTGGGCATTTGGGCCAGTGCAGCAGCAGATGAGCAAACTCTGCTCTTTTCTAACTTCTGGTTTTGTGCAGTTGCTTTTCTGGTTCTTTCTTACCCTTCTTTCATAGACAGTCGGTAAGCACAGAATTCCAGACTGGTTTGGGGTGGAAAGGACCTTAAAGGTCACCTCATTCCAACCCCACTGCCATGATGCTCAGAGTTCTCCCACCACCAAGGAAGAAAGCTGGGAGAGGGGATTAAACAGGGATGAAAAGGATATTTTAACACTAAAAAGCCCCACCATTTACTTCTAAAGGACATTTGGCTAAATTAAGAGCTTGGAAGTGCACACTTGGTTATCCCTACACAATGCACGTGGAAGTATGTACACCTCATAGAGAGTGTACACTGATTACAGAGTGGATATCCACCAGGAAGCCACGGCTCCCAGGAAATGGCATTTCCAGGTGAAATTCCTAGTTTGAATAGTTACAGAGGAATTTGACATTGTGTAAAAGCTACCCTGCAATCAGAGCAAAACCTCCATAGAGAAATCCCAGCATTCGAAGAGCATCAAAGGCAGGGCAGCTCCCTGTTCTGGCAGCCTGAGGAGAGCTGCACTGGGGCTGCATGGCTGTGCCTGAGGTCGCTGCCACCTGCCCCATGTTTCCCTTGGCAGTCGGTGCTGCGGCGGCGCCCGGAGCTGCCCCTGGCACCACGGCTCCCGGCCTGGAGCGCCCGCGAGCTGGGGCCCCTCATCCGCCTCTGCCTCCTGGACCAGCACTTCCCCGCCTTCGTGGAGGACGTGGAGAGGGAACTGCACAGGCTTGCCGAAGAATGAGGTGCACCCGGTGATCTGTGGGGTGCGCGTGGCTCTGGTGATTAAAGGTTGGAAAATGAGGCCCACGGGCTTTTTTGTCGGTGTTTTATTTTTAAAAACAGGTGAATCCACTTTTTATACATCATTGCACTTCAACAAATACACAGAACACGAGTTCATGCAGCTACAGTTACGCACATCATGAGAACCCTGGTAGGTCTATTTCTACAATCTTTAAATCATGAGAAATTACAGTGTCAAACTAAAGAGGAATAACTAGTTGCATAGAATATCACCATGCTGTTAACATTTCATCATTTAAACAAAAAAAAAAAAACCAAAGGAAAAGAAAATTATAAAAGTTTGCCTGAATTGAATGTACAATATGTCGAACACATCAGTGCAAAAGGATTTGAGAATTTACATGAATTAACAAAACAAAAAAAAAAAAAAAGAAAAATCACTTAAAAAGCAATCATATATATATATTTATAAACTGAAGGTTTGTTTTTGTTTCCAACTGCATCCCACCACCACCAGCAGCCCCTGGCACCACCCAGCCCTGACGCCCGACAGGACACCTCGCGCTCCATGGTTAAAGCCCTTAAGGAAATTTCAATGTCCCTGCTGCGAGCGCCGGCCCGGCATCGCTCCCTCCTTCCAGCCATACAGTAAGGAATGAATATCAGCAGCTTCAAAATGAACCACAACGACTTCTGGTTTCCCCTCCCCCAAATATAAATATATACTGTATATATCTTTAAGTTCTGCTGTACTTTACAAAAGAAGTCTCACTAGATGGCAGCGGCGCAGTTTGAGCGGTGCCGAATTTAACAGCTACAGGAAGTAAAAAACAGCGCATGCGTGAACCCGCCTGGCTACTGCTCGTGTAAAGAGAGGAAAGGAGAAAAAAAAAGCAACATTCACAGCACATCAAGCCCAAAAGAGTTTACACCTTCTACACGGAAGCATTATTAAAATTCATCTGGCTAGGTCATCCTTGCAGGAGAGGCTAAATAAGGCATGCGTTAGACAGTCATATTGTTGCTCACTTGGAAAGGAAAGAAAAAAAAGAAATCAGACAGAACTGGAGTTCTAGAACCAAGAGTTCCAACCCTTAAATTTAGCAGGTCATATTGCCATCAGTCTCTCAGAAACTTAAAGCTCTAAAAAAGAAACGAGAAAGAGGTGCTAGTCAATGGTGAACAGCGTGAGCCACCACAGCCTGCAATCCCCGCGCTCCCACCGCGGGGCACGGCTCCCGCCAGCCCCGGCTCCACCTCTGATCGGGGAAGCCGAGGGCTCGGCAGCTTTGGCTAGTTTTTAGCAAGCAGGTCCTCATGCCACCCGCCTGGCTGAGGAAATCAATGTTTGGTACCCCCCAGCGCCGGCGCCATCCTCGGCGCAGCGGGAATGTTTTAATCCGGGGATCGCGTTTGCCGCCGCGCCCCCAGCACTCCGGGCAGGAGGGCTCAGCCTGCCCGCTCCCAGCCGGGCGCAGGCAATACTTACATGATGAGCATTTTTAATTTGTGTTTCTCTGGCGTAAGTTTTTGTCTTTGTGATTGTTTGTAGAATTGGTTTTCCTGCGGAAAGGAATACGCTGAAATCAGTCACAGATACAGGAAAAAGACATTATTCGTACTTCATTAAACAGTGTTTCATTCTTCCTCCCTTTAATTGGCTGAAGACAGCACAATTTTAGGCCTTGTATTTTAGCACAATATTTGTTTTCTAGCAAGATGGTGCTTTTCTTTCCTCCAGTGCTAAGAATTGCACCAACGGGTCCAACACCATCTGTAATGTCACATGCAATATCAATCCTGTGATTTATCACCTCCCACAACCCCCCAGATTAACCCAAATAGTGTTCTTTTCCTTAAAACACACTTACATTGGCCCAGCTGGTTCATCATCTGCAGCAAGCATGGCGATGCACCCAGGGAGAGACAAGGGAAGGAAAGAAAAAGAGAGTCAGTGTTTGCAGGGGCTGCGGTGCCAACAGCAAACTGATCTATCTACAGCGTCAAAGGCCATTCCATCGGGAGTGCAAGGATCATGAGTTACTGTTCTGGATTCGGGTTTAATGGCAGGTATGTTGCTTCAATGGGTTTAGTTAACACTTGGAATGCTGGTCATGAAGGACTGCAACTGGAGCAGACAGATTGGTGCAACATGGTCAAGGCTCATCTTGTCCCCAAGTTCCAGTGGTTCAATCTCATAAAAAATTGATGAGGAGACAAACCAACGGTTTAGTTGTAAAATCCTGCTGGATGTTTGCTTGCATTGACTTTTTTTTAATAGGAATTTTAATTTTTAAGCCATTTTTCCACTGCTGATGGGTAATTCCTAGTATATACCCCAGAGGGTACATACCCCACACTCATCATCTCCCACGGATGAAACAACCTCTACATTCCCCATTTTTCTCAATGTTTAATTAGAAGGAACCAGGTTAGGAAGAGGCTGAAGGGGAACACTGGATTCCAGCCCCAGCCATGGTCCTCGGGCAGTGGCATCCGATGTCACCAGGAGGAGTCAGGGTGCTGTGACACCTCTGGACACACTTCAGCCGCAGAGGACTGACAGCATCATCCTGCCCACGGCCCTTGGCAAAACCATTCTCATTTAAGAATCGGGTGGGGTAAAAAAATCTGCCCATGAGGAATGTTTCACATTAATTCTCTCATGACCAATTGGACTTTTTTGGCATTCTCAAACACTGTATTTTCTCCCACGCTGCAGCACAGAAGACAGAAATGCATTTACACCATGGTACAAGAATCAATCCAGGAACCTAACGCTCCCACAGCTGGATTTTGGGGGGACCAATTCAGGCCCTGCTGGTTTGGGCACTTGACAGTTGCCGCTCCCACCTGGAGCTAGAGGGATTTTTCAGGGAAGTCTTTGAGAAACTCTCAGCAGGATTCCACAAGGGTGCTTAGTGCACATGAAGCAGTTATGGAAATTACAGTCTTACAGTGTAGGCATCCGCATGAGCACACGCCAGGAGTAATGTCAGGGAAAGGGACATTACTCCACCTGGGCCTTCGAGGCAACGAGAGGCAAAGCCACCGCTAGCACAGACAGTGACCGGAACAAAAAATACTCCAAAAATAAAGAACTAACCACAAACCAAGAGCTGTACAGCCAAAGAACAGACTAGCGACACACCAGTGTCCACAGAATTCCAGTACCAGCAACAGGAACTATCGGACACGGTACAAAGAACTGGGACTAGGAAGGACAGCCAGACATCAATGTGCTGTTGTATATACAGTGAGATATACAGAGACACATCAGGTACTCAAACACAAAGCACAGCAGAGGAATCTACAGCTTCCTTCCACAAACATCTCGGGGAATCAAAGGATCCGAGAGCAGCCAAGCTCCGCGCTCCAGGCGGAACGAGCTGGGGAGGGACAGCGAGCCTGACCCCCAGTGCCAGCGCTGCCTCTGGGACCCAGCTCGGCTCCAACAGGCACCATCGACAGCTTTGGGAGTTTGTTTGGCTGGACTTCAGCAATAGCAAACAGCACCGTGGACACTCACTACAAAATGACCATTTTCCCTTCTCTGCTCAAAGATTTAAATGCCCATTTCAGATCAGCAGGTTTGTGTATTCAAAAAAAAAAAAAAAAGGCTTCACGTTTATAAAGGCTGCCATCGGTGATTCCTCACAAAGATCTCACAAAAAAGCCTAGTGGATTACTTTAAGTAGGTGGTGGATACCCACCACTCCTCCCTGTCCCATCTCTAACCTAAACCAGAGATAAAACGACTGAGGGAAATTCCCGGTCAGCTGTTAAGTGCTGGAAAAGCATCCCCGGTACAGTACAGACACAGACCGAACCCTCAGCAAAACCAGGGGCAACAGAACAACAGAAAAACCAGTACAAAATCAGACTAAAGAAAAGGTTCAAAACAGCAAACTGAAATCCAAATTAGTTGTGAACGTGAATGAGGAAGTTTTCAAGAGTGTTAACGTTATGACTTGTGCGTTGTATAGACTGAAGCGGAGGTTAAACAAACTCCAAAGCATGCAGAGCTCTCACTTACCACCATTTTTTAAGGGTATGATGCAATTGAAGGGGGGAAAAAAAAAAAAGAAGTCATAGTAACCGACAAGATCAATACAACCCAAAGCTTTATGGCACAGCCCTGCTCTAGGACAGTCAGTGACACCTACGGCACTGGGACACGGCCAGGAGCGGCCCTGAGCACATCGTCCTCCTGCAGGATCTCTGCTGGGGTCCAGGGGCACCTGCAGGCTCCAAAACTCCACAGCAATAACCCCACACACACAACCAGGCCATTCCCATGCGGATGGAATGACCTGCTTGGTGGTGCCCCAAAACCGCACGTTTCTGAACCAAAGGGGGAGAAGGGCTGCTCGTCTTTAATGCCTGGAATCAATCCCTGCAGGCAGGCAAAAATATCTGGGAATTAAAACTGGAAGATGATGACAAGTTGATTTCCCTCAGCTCCTCCACTTGGATGGGAATGTGTTTTGTACCCCCCCCCCCCCTTTCAGCCTTAATTTACAAGGCATTTTAGATGTCACTCAGCTTCTTTCACCGCCTTTGGAAAGCTACAGGGTTTATTTTTAATATCATATTAATCTTGGGTAGCATCTTGTGACTGATGGAAGTTAAAAATGAAACACTAACAGGTTCTTCCAGCACTAAGATTCCAATTTTTGCTTCTGAAGGGATTCTACATCTTGGCTCCTGCTTTGAAGCCTGCAAAGAATCAACCCCAGAGTGGTTTGGGTTGGGAGGGACCTTAAAGCCCATCCCTAAAGCCATGGGCAGGGACACCTTCCACTGTCCCAGGTTGCTCCAAGCCACATCCAGTCTGGCCTTGGACACTTCCAGGGATCCAAGGGCAGTTCAAATGCTCTGAAGGAGCAGCCAGAGACTATGACAGCCTCATAATTTCCTCACCCTGATGAATTTTAAGTGCAGGAGAGAAAGATGTGGATAAAAGGAGAAAAAAAAAACAACCAGCAAAATCACTTGTTACAAAAGGTAAATGGTTGCAGTTCAAACAGTTTGTTTCTTTCAATTACTTACAGTAAGAGCAGGAACAGGGAAAGTCAAGAAAAAAGCAAAAGAGGGTTAGAAAGAATGTGGGGATTTAGATGGAGCTTCTGCAGAGCCAGGAGAAGAAACACATTTATGGGAAGTCTTTGGATTAGGCTGAGGAAGGAGAGGGGGAGAATGAGAAGGGACACGTTATAACCCAGTCACCTCACGGCTTTGGTGGATTTTCAAGTAAAAACCACTCCCATTCCTACGGGGAATGTAGCCAGGGGGTTTTTACTTTCTACTTACCCCAGAAGACACCCTTTGAACCAGGGGCTGGGCTGACTTTAGGCTATTTGATCCAACAACAGCACAAACCCCACTCCCTTTAGGAACCTGTGCTACCCCACATTCAGGTCCTGCTGGCTGACCCATGGAACCCAAGCAGCTCAAGCTGTCCCTCAAAGGAACAACGCCATTCCCTTCCTCTCCTCATCCAAGGGAGAGTGAGGCCCCGGCATTCCCTGCTGGAACCACGTCCCGCCGGGCATGCAGCCACGTGCCAGGGCCCCGGCATGTCACGCTCATGCAGCTTTGCCCCCAGTGCCACGCAAGCTGCACGTGGCCAGCCCCCTCGGGGTGTGCCAGCCCCCTCGGGGTGTGCCAGCCCCTGGCCGCTCCCTGGGACCGGGATGGGAGCAGGATGCTGCCCTAGCAGAACTGCCATTCTGAAAAGAATGGGAATTCAAGCGCCATCTGCCCTCCTTTCCTCCTTCCAGCACGGGATTTGGATGTGCTGGGAGAACGCCTCATGCACAGGCACCCCCGATTCACTGTTTTGGTGGAAGCAGGGATTTCACAGGTGCAACGTTCCTCTGCCTGCCCTCCAGCAGCAGAAAAAAGAATCCCCTCCCAAATGAGAGTTCTGAGAAGGAGGAAATGTCAGCAAAGGAGCTCCCGAGGCACCCCAAGCAGCTCATGGACACACAAAGCCAGCTCCATGCAAACCCCAGCCCTGCAGTCAGGAAATGCCAAAGTTAAAGGAGTGGCCCTGCTCTTTACACTGGAAGGGTTCTGGAGCAGCAGCCCTTGATGCCCCGAACTGCCACAGCTCTGCAGTGAACACAGAACTGCTCCAGGCGTAGCCGGGAGTCCATCCCCTGCCAGCCTCCCAGGGATCTGTGTCCTGCGGGACATGGAGATCACAGGGACAGGCAATTCACTCCATTGTCTCTCGGGGCTGGCCAGGAAGAGTTGCTGAGTGCTGGGGAAAAAATCCCAGACACCATCCCAATCCCATTCTCTCTCCCACCAGTCCCATGCCCCAGCACTAACTGGGCACTCATGCTCAGCACCAGACTGGTCTCACCCGAGGGGCTGCCCCAGCACACCCCAAACACTGTCATTTGTGTCGGTTTAACTGAGCCAGCCCTAAAAACATCACCTGGGCACAGCCCAGAGGTGAGAGCTCGGCGTGGGCACCTGCAGCTCCCAGCGCAACCCAAAACCTCCAAGCTCATCCCCAGGCAGGTGCCAAGGTGTGCTCTGGCACTCATTTACAGCTCCTCCCGCTCCAAAAGCCTTTGGTTTTCCTGAACACAGGGAGTGGCCACATTTAGCAGCACTGCTTATCTCCAAATTTTAAAAACAATCCTTCAAAGAGGCCTGAATAAGCGCCCTTTGCAGGGATCTGTGCAGAAACCCTCACTCCTGAGGTCCTCTGAGCAGGCTGAATGCTGGCCAGGACATCAGAGGATTCCTGAGGGATGGTGGGAGGCATCCTGAGGAGGCTCCGTGGCACCCGGAGGTGCTGCAGAGAGGGAACAGCACAGCTCCCACACCTGCAGCCCCACCCTCGGGATCCTTCCAGGGACAGCAGGGAGGACGTGCCGAGCCAAAGGGGAACGGAATGATCCCCTGGGCACAGATCCAGAGGGGCCATCCAAGAACCTGCTCTGGGATCTGGGCTGCTTGCACCTGACACATCAGGCAAACCTGGTGACTCAGGAAGGGCATTCCAGAGTTATTGCCCCGGGAAGATGGGGTGATGTGGGGAACAGGAAGCAGTCTCAGTGTCTGAATTTGGAGAGCTCCAAGGAGAACGTTGCCATCCCAGCAGGAACAGCTCAGTGGTTGCTGCAGCACCAACTCCTGTAGAGCTCTGCCACGAGCACAATCCCTGAAGCTGAGCACGTCCCACCCAACACCAGGACTGGAAAAGCCAGCGGAGAGATGTGGGCTGGTGCCAGATCCCATGGAGAACGGCTGCTGTGGTGTTTGGCCTCCTGCTGCTGCCTCAGCCACAGCTCCCTGATGCTCCTGCTCCGCTCACTGCGGAGGTGGAGCTGTGATTTAGGAAGCGGGGAGCTGAAATTCCAAACGCTGAGCATGCCGCTGCATTCCAGCATTAACTTTGGCATTTCGTAACCATGTCTTGAACATACTAAAATTCAGGATAACCCGAGTCACACATCCCCACGTGGGAATCAGCAGGCTCCGGTGATTCCTCACGTGTTCCTGTGGTAATGCACTGCTCCCGGGGCGTTCCCCACCGCGGCAGCACTGAAAGCCTCGACGGCAGGATGGGAAATGCACAACTATCCGAGGAATGAGGGACTCAAGGCAGCGTTATGCCAATTGTGTCCCATCAGCCAGGCAAGCCTAATCCACAGGTATGGATTTCAGCTCCAGGAAAGGGGACACGGAGAACATCCACCCTCACGGAGGTGTGGCATGTTACTGTCCAAACTCTGCCTTCAGAACCGCAGCCCCAGCGAGCCCTGGAGTAACCTCAGCTCCTCGGTTCATCATTCTGGCCAACGCGAGGGGGATGACGAGCCTGGATCCCTGAGAAGTGGCCAGACCAGCCAGGAAAATCCAGCCTGGGAAGGAGGCAGGGAACTCTTCACCTCAGCGTGAGCCCCCCTGCACCACCAGGGCGGCTGTGCTGTCATCTGCTCAGGCCAAAGCCAATTCCTGTTGGATTCAGCCCGTTTGGGGCTGCTTGCAGGGAATATTTGTGTATCAAATTCCCAATGCCTTCTTTTGCTCCTTGGGAAACCTCATCCAATGCAGTTCTGAAGGCAGGGAGCTCTAATCCCTGCCATGGAGGTGGGTATGTGCAGGAGAACACGGGAACTGTCCGTTCCAGGCTTTCCAGGCTGGAGCTCCCTGAGGCCACGCTGAGGGCAGGGCGAGCCCCTGAGCCCCTGGCAGCTTTGGTTCTGCACAGGACATGCACTACTGGGGGCTGCAGCTCCACAGCAGCCCCACACATGCTCTAGAAGCTGTTAGTAAGTGCTACTCAAGGCTTACAACCCAAGCTGGTTTCCTCTAGGGATGCACTGCTTCAGCCAGTTCTGACCCAAGCCTCAGCCCTTCTCCCACTGTCCCATTTGTGACGTGTTCCGTGAGCTCTGGGTGCCACGTGAGGCCTGGGAAGGTGGCTGTGCCCACCCCCACACCCAGAGCACTGTTTCACAGCTCTGTGTCCATGCCCTGTGCTGCCTCAGGCCCTGGTGCAGCCCCACAGCCACCCCTGGCTGCCCTGGGGAGCAGCTCCTGCTGGGAAAGGCTCGGCCTCGCTGCAGCCTGCTGCCCTCCCCCTGCTCCGTGCTGGATCCAGCGTGTTCCTACAGCACCAGGACACTGCAGCTGCTCCTCCCGAGGGCTCCTGGGAGAGCTGTTCTTGCTACACACCAGAGTGAGCTGCTAGCAGCGCCTTCGAGGCTTTTCTCAGCGTGGTTTTTGCAAAAACTCAGCCTCACGCTGCCCCTCTCCCCAGCTGTGCACAGGGGAAGGTGTGCAGGAGAAGCTCCTAGATAAAAGCTATACTATTTGTATGCACCAAACACAGATTAACTAATTATTGCTACGTCAAACCTGGTAATAAACCCTATTTTATAAAATCTAACCAGTGGCTACAATTAGATATAGTTTCCAGAGCGTTCCTTAACTACAGATTCAGCTACAGAGCAGAGTGAGAGCCCTCCCCCATCTCTGAGCCCTGGACACAGTTCAGTTGTGAAGCACCTTTGCAGCCCCAAGCCCTTGAAGTGCAATGATTCCTTGGTTGAAATGTGATGCCTCCTCACAGCCCCGAGGCCACGGGGAAGAGGGAATGCCGTCATGGATGAGGTGCTTCCAGCTCTGCCCCTGGGCTGCCCCACGCCCCATGGGGAGGACGGGCAGCAATTCCCAGGGAAGAGATGGGAGCACTCCATCCCTCGTGCAGCAAAGCTTCGCAGGTATCAATCACCCCCTCCCACCCCACGGTCTGCAGTCCAGCGCAGGGACTGGACCCTCAATGTCCACAGAGGGAGCAGAGGAGAAAGCCAAGAGCTCGGAGCTGGACACACTGGGCTGCTGGTCCTTCCTGCCACAAGGCCCCTCTCCGTTCCTCCACCGGGCCACTTCCCTGCTTTCCTTCTCCTCCGCTCCGTCACAGGCGGCGCTGGGCGGACTTACCGTCGGGAACTTCGTCCGGCCGCTTCCGCTTCTCGTAGATGACGATGATGACCACCAGGATGACGATCTCGGCCAGGATGCCCAGGAAGGGCCACAGCGGGGCCAGGTGGCTGCGCACGCGCAGGATGGTGGTGACAGACACTGAGCCCACCTGGTTGGTGGCGTTGCACTGGTACTCGCCGGGGTCCTCGTTGATCTGCAGGTTCGTGATGCTCAGTTCGGTGTAGTTCTCTTTGTTGGAAATGAAGAACCTGCCCGAGGAGTTGTTGATGTCCTGCCAAAGGGACAGGGGTGGGAAATGGCAATGCCTTTCAGTTCTGGGCCCTTTGTGTGCAGCTGAGCAGAAGCCTGGCTTTGGATTTGTGTGTTTGTGTCTCCAGACACCACCAAAGCACCAAGAGGGGAACGCTGCGCTCAGGGGCCTGACCACCACCAGCACTTAAAAATGTGAACTCACACTGAACACTCATCCCATCCTCTTACTTGCTTAACGCTTCTTCATCCATCCATCCATCCCTCCATCCATCCATCCACGCAATTCCTGCCTCCCTGGCACGTCATGCAGCAACAGGAACACAGCTGGGCCAGAGGGGTTAGGAATTCCCAGCTCCTCTCTGCTGTTGCCACTGCTGCTCACATTCTCCTGCTCACTCCATGGAACAAACAGATCACCCAGGCACTGCTGGGGATCCCTGCCACCTCCTCACGGTAAGCCTTGTGAGCTCAGCTAGTAAAACTTGGAGGAATTTATAACCCCAGGTGGTGTTCAATCATATTTCTTAAGTCAGATCTTGCAGTCTGGAGCAGATTCCAGAAAATGGCGTTCAGGGGAAGCTCCTAACTTTGCCCAGCAATGCAGGGAGGAACTTTTTTCACACACAAATAAATATCAATGTAATACTCATCCATCCTCACTGCAGCTGAACACATTCCCCTTCACTCACCCTTTGGAGGAGCTGCACTTTGAGAAGTTGTAAAGCACCTCCGAGAGCCCATCCCTCACCCCCAGGTGCCGCTGCCCTCCCTCCCTGGGGTGAACACCCTGAGCCCTGCTCTCACCTCCAACACTCCATCCCTGACCCCCAGGTGCTGCTGTCCTCCCTCCCTGGGGTCAGGTAGTGGGGACAGCCTGAGCCCTGTTCTCACCTCGAACACCCCATCCCTGACCCCCAGGTGCTGCTGCCCTCCCTCCCTGGGGGTCCCCTCCCACCCTAACCCCGCTCTCACCTCGAACACCCCGTTGACCTTCTTGCGCCAGACCCACTCGGGGTGGGGGAAGCCCACGGACTTGCAGTACATCAGGGCCTCCTGGCCCTCGTTCTTGTTCTCACTCCTCTTGTGCCCGGTGATGTCAGGAGTGGCTACGGGACAGCACAGCAGCTTGTGAGGACAAACGGGGTCCTGGCACTCATGGCGACATAAAGCCTTCCCAGCTCCCTGCAAGCTGTTCTTTCCCACACCAAGGGAGTGGCAACTGTGCTTATGTTTGGGAGTGTTCCCCAGAGCAGCCCCAAACCCCGTGCCTGTTTATGGTGTCCCCAAACACCATGCCTGTTTCTGGTGTCCCTAAACCCCATACTCCTCTTTATCCCTCAAACCAGCCCTAAACCCCATGCTGCTCCTGTTTGTGGTGTCCCCAAACCCTGTGCTCCTGTTTGTGGTGTCCCTCAGAGCTGCCCTAAACCCTGTTCCCCTGTTTGTGGTGTCCCCAAATGCTGTGCCCCTGTTTGTGGTGTCCCCAAACAGCATGCTCCTGTTTGTGGTGTCCCCAAACGCCATGCCCCTGTTTGTGGTGTCCCCAAACGCCCTGACCCTGCTCGTGGNCCGTGTCCCTGTTTGTGGTGTCCCCAAACCCCATGGCCCTGTTTGTGGTGTCCCCAAACCCCGTGCTGCTCCTGTCTACGGTGTCCCCAAACGCCGTGTCCCTGTTTGTGGTGTCCCCGAACGCCATGCCCCTGTTTGTGGTGTCCCCAAACCCCATGCTGCTCCTGTTTGTGGTGTCCCCAAACCCCATGCTGCTCCTGTTTGTGGTGTCCCCAAACGCCGTGCCCCTGTTTGTGTGTCCCTCAGAGCTGCCCTAACCCCTCCCCAGGCGAGGCTGGCTCAGGGCAGGGCCCGAGCTGACCCCTGGCCCAAGCAGATGGCCCCGGGCAGGCCCATGCCATAAAGCTGCAGCTCCCTAATCACGCACACGTGGCTCGCTGTGTGAGGGCAGCAGCTCTGAGCTGTTAATCCAGCCCAGGGCTCCAGGAAAAGACCCCCGGGCACGGGAATTTCCTGCAGGAGCCTTCCCTGTGAACTCCCCACACGTGGGTACGAAGAGGGAGTGCTTCCAGCTGCCGGCTCAGGGAATTAGGGGAATTCACAGCGAACAAAACCTCTCGTGCCACCAGACAGCAGCTGAGCCTGCTCTTCCCAAAATTACACCGCAAATCCTCGGGAAAACGCCTGGCAAGCCGAAATGCCTCCTATTATCGTATTTCCGAGGGGTTTTAATGGAGGGAGCGTGCTGTGCCTCAGAGGATTTTAGGACGGTAACGACATTATCCGAAGGAGATCCTGAGCCCCGGGAAATCCATGGCTGTGGGAAAAGCTGGGCTCCGGCCCCGGGGAGGCACCCCAGCAGAGCCCCAGGGTGTTCTCTGAGCACCCATGGAAATCCCAACAGCGTTTCCAGCACAGCCCTGGGCTCTGCACGAGCCCTGACCACGGGATGGAGCTCAGCCAGGTGCCAACTCATTAATTACAGCACGATGCCAACTCATTAATTACAGCGCGATGCCAACCACAACCATGATAGGTAAGAACAGGCCAAGAACAAACCCAAAGGGTTTATTGAAGAAAACTGACACCTAATCCTAAAAATACTCGGAGAGCCATAAAACCTGAACTGAATGAAGAACCAGATCCAAACAATTCCCTGCTCCTGCGCAAAAGGCAGCTGCCAGAACTGAGGGAAGCTGGAAAGAACATTCCCCACCTGCCAGGCGATCCCACACTCCCTGTGCCTCCAAGGGGAAGGGGAAGTTTTTGAGCTCGAGGTCTCCAAGCAGGAAATAAATCAGTTCTGGGGCTGGGTGAGCTGTGTCACTGCACGGTCCCAGGCACCGCAGAGCCCCTGCCGTGTCCTTCCCAACCCCTGTCCCCAGACTCAGCGAGGAAAAGGACATTTATCCCAAATAATCATGGCTCAAGGGGGGAATTTCATCTCGGGACCTACTGGAAGGTGCCAGCACTTCCCTGCTGGGCAGGAGCTGGGCGAGCTCCCTGTGGTTTTTGCCTCCTGGAGGATGCCAGGGAGGGATCAGCTGCAGCCTCCGGACACGGGAGCCCAGCGGGCAGAAGGGAACAACCCTGGAGCTGGCACTGCCGGAATGCCAAAAGGGACTGCCAAGCAGAATACGTCCCAGGAGGAAAAGCAGCGATGACACTGAGCAGCTCAGGGCTGCAGCCCCCACGGGCTGGGCTCCAGTGCCTGCAAAAGGGACAGGGACGGCGCTCCCAGCAGGCCCCGAGTGGGTCAGGCAGGGAGGGAACAACGGGGACAAGGAGAGGGAACGCTTTGTAGGACACCTCCAGTCGTGCTCCAGGGTGAGGCAGAGCTCCCCTCCAGGCAGGACACGGTGACATTGCAGGGAGGAGAGGCCACGTCCCGGGGTGATCCCGGGGTTATCCCAGCAGAGCAGCAGAGCCAGGAACACCTCTGGGACAGGGCTATTTCTGCAGCTCTCAGGGCAGTGCTGCTGGTCCAGGGCACCCAGACATGAACCCAGCATTTTCTCTCCCAAACCAGGTGGGAATCATGTCCTACTGCCCCCACAGCTTGAGGTTTTTCCTGGGAAGCTTTCCGAGGCAGGATTGCTCCTTAGAGCCCAGAGTGAGGCAGGTTTTGTTGGGAAGGGTTTGGAATCCACTCTCTGCTCAGAGCTGCACCACTAACACGTGCACGGTGCTCCTGGGAAAGGCAGGTGTGAATTCCTGCCTGTGAAACAGGAAAAATCCTGAAGGATTTGGAATCCCCTCTCTGCTCACAGCTGCACCACTGACACCTGCACAGTGCCCTTGGGAAAGGCAGGTGTGAATTCCTGCCTGTGAAACAGGAAAAATCCCAAAGGTGGGCTGCAAACAGAGCGTGGAAGAGCAAAAGGAGGCAGGGCTGATTTAAATTCACTGCTACCAAAAAAAGAAAAAAGACAAAGTAAAAAGACATTGAGACATTCCTGACATGAGAGGAATCCTAATAAGCATCACTGTGATAGTTTGAAATGGCATCACGAGAGAAAAGGAGGTTTGTGGCGGGTGACCATGGGGCTCCAGTGCTCCAGTCACCAGCAGCAGCTTTCTGAGTGCTTTGGGGTGCACAGAGCCAGGAAAAGAGGGTTTTTCCCTTGTTAAGGGGCTCAGTGTCATTTCCTGCCACACAGGAGCCCTTCAGCCTTTCCAAGCTCTTTGCTGTCACTGCTGAAAAGGAGAGGTGAATTCAAACGTGTAACATCTCCAAACCATGGCCCAGTTACCTTCAAGTGTCCCATTGAGAGACAAAATTATTAATTAATTAGGGCAAAAGCACCTAAAAATATTCCTGCAATGAAAACTGGGGTGTGTTCTGGGTGACCTGAGCAGGGACTCCTCCTCCCACAGAAATTATTGGGGAGGATGGACAGGAAGGTGCAAAAGGAGAAACCCTTGATGAGGTGACGGCACAAATTCCATCCTTCCCCAGGAATTACTGGGGAGGATGGACAGGAAGGTGCAGAAGGAGAATCCCTGGATGAGTAAGGGCACAGATTCCATCCTTCCCTAGGAACTACTGGGGAGGATGGACAGGAAGGAGAATCCCTGGATGAGAAAGAGCACAGATTCCATCCTTCCCCAGGAATTCCTGGGGAGGATGGACAGGAAGGTGCAAAAGGAGAATCCCTTGAGGTAAGGGCACATAAGGCCTCGCAGGAAGGGGAATTCAGAAGGGCTTTCCAGCACCTGTTTCCTCTGCCCCTTCTCCCAAGATCCTGCCAGGAGCAGTGCAGTGTGGAGTTCTCCACGGCTGCATTCTGTTCTTTGTGCTTCTTTTCATCTCCAGGCCTCCAGAGCTCCCAGCTCCCAACAAAAGCACAGCAGGGATTCCCCCCGTGTGGAAATGGAGTGATTAAAACCTTCCAGCTGGGGAGGAGAGGGCACCCTGGCACTGCCATCACCCCCTGCACACAGCCCGGCTGCTGCCAAGGAAAGGGGGCACAGGATCCCTGCTCCGAGGCACCATTCCCTAAATCCAGCTCAGAGCTCTGGGAATCCGAGCCAGAACAAAGCCTGCACCAGACACTTGGAATTCAGCCTTGGAATTCCCAGGAAAGGCACCAGACACTGCCACTGAACCCCAGGATTCCCAAGGGCCATTACAGCGCTGCCCTAGTGATTTTCTTGGCCAAGATCTGCTTGGGTCAAAGGGACCTACCAGCTCGTGCAGTGCCACCCTGCCACAGGCAGGGCCACCCAGGCTGCTCCAGGCCCACCCCAGGGCCCTGCAGAGCCTCGGGGTGCACAGAGGGAGCAGCACACAGAGGGAGCTGGCCCTGGATGTGCACAGACACCGGGAAGCTGCCCCTGAGATGTCAGAAAATCCCTATTTCTGGAGCACAGCCCTCTCCTTTCCCTGAGCAGCACTCCCAGCCCCCTCAGAGCTCCCTGCCAGGCTCTCCTGGTGGCCCTGCCTGGCACCAGCAGCAGCCCAGCCCAGGCAAACACTCCCCGAGGAAATGCAGAGATGATCAGAGCTGACAGAGGTCTTGCTCTGCTCCCGGAGCTCAGTGTTTTGTGGCCTAAAGCAGCCCAGAGGAGGCAGCAGGAACGGAACATTTTAATTAGGGTAACATTAGGAGAATCAGCAATTAGAGCAGAGGAGCTGAGTGGAAGAAGAAATCCCAAAGAAAAGAAAGAGAAGGAAAATGAACTCTCTCCACCTGTGCACCGTGAACTGCCAGCGCAGCTCCTCGGAGGCACGGGGGTCTGAATTCCATTCCTCGCACACTGAGGGATTCTCCACCTGGATCCCAGGGCCTGACCACGCTCTGAATTCCCAAATTCCCCAATTCAGCCTTCCCTGCAGCCCGTGGTACCCACTCCCAGGAATTCCCCAGTGTCACCTGACACCAGCACCGCTCTTTGGTTCCACCACAGCCACACCCTGGCAGACCTCCCCACTTGGCAGTTCCATCCTTCATTTTAGGCTCCTAACGGTGCCAGGAGGTGCCCGGGACACACAGGTGTCTCAGTGCCCGCAAACACCAGGGCCGTGCTCCCACGTCTCAGCTCTTTCCCTGAACACGTGTGAGGCTTTCCCTTGGAACTGGAGCTGTTATACACCATACAAATTATCATTTATAATAAAATCTCTTCCTAACCCGTGCTGAGGAGCAGCCCCTTGTGTGAGGCGCCCGAGGGAGCTGCTGGAGGCAGGAAGGGGGAGAGGGAGGGGAGCAATGCCAACCTTACCTCTCACTTCTATGGTGGCGTTGGCGACGGGAGAGCTGGAGAACACGAACACGCACAGGTACTCTCCCGACTCCTCCGCTCGGGCCTTCAGGATCCTGCGGGGAGAGCAGAGCTGCTCACTCACCTGTGCCCTCGTTCATCCTTCATTCATTCCACTGCCAGTGCTGGGACAGGAAGGGCTTTAAAGGGAAGGGGTTTGATGTCGAAATTCCAGAGCTTTCTGCATGGTGAAAGCACCCAGCTCGGAGCTCCAAGTACTAAAGACATCTCACAGAGAAACAAAGTGACTGAAAAAGGAAGAACCTGCAAGTTCAAGGCGAATACACAGAATACAAAAGATGAAATAATATAAGATAGGAATAGATGGTAGAGGCAAATGCCCTCTGTTAAGCACAGCTATGCCGGTGTTGCTTGCCAGGGTCCTCAATGGGAAAACCTGGAGTTCTGGACTGAAAATGGAACCGAAGCAGGTCCAATACAAAGCCAAATGGCAGAGGGAGCCCGGACTCCCGCCCAGCACAGCAGCTCAGGAGCGCTCAGGAATTCTGCGAATAGGGATCTGGGATTGCTCCGGCTGTCCCTGGGCCAGCTGGGAGCTCCCACAGCCCCCCATGCCCTGGGAATGACACTGTCTCATCTGCCCCCTTCACTTCTTCCTTCCCCCCTGGGAGCCAAGCCCAAATCTTCCTTCAGCAGGAATTTGGAAGGAAAAATCCACCCCAGTTTAGGACAGGTGACAGAGGAGTCTCCCTCAGCACTGACTTTCCTGGGTAAAAAAAGTGCAATTTTCAGTCCCCTGACCCCCACTGCTCATCAAGGTAATTGCCAGGGAAGAGAGCAGAGCCTGAGGAAGGGATGGGAGGCAATCGTGGAAGGAAATGAGACTCATTGAATAATTGCAAAATTCAACAGGGAATTTGAAGGGAGCTGAAGGCGGGAACAAAAGGAAAAATTCGGACAAATCTTTCTCAGAATCCAACCCAACTTCCCTAATGTCGTGGATGAGAGGCTGCTTTGCTGAGGCCAGGAAAACCGGGGATGTTCCCTAATCCTGTCTCAGTGGATTAGGTGGAAAAGGGCCGCCCTAGAGGCAGAAAATAGTTGGGACCAAGCTGCCAGCAAGGGTTCAAACACCCCTGAAGTGCTCCTGGAGGCTGGATTTGCTGTCCACGCTGGCAAGGGAAAAATGGACAGAAGGGAAAAGCAGTGCAAGGCAATGCCACAGGAACAGACTCCGTGGGAGCTCCTGAGGGAGCTTCACGTGATCCCAGCAACTCCAGCGAGGTGTGGGCTCACCCCTCAGCACCTCGGGGAACAAACACCACCCTCCCCTGCCCAGCCCATCTCCCGCTCCAGCTGGGCTTTGGGGCTTGGCGATGATGTGCGCCAACGAACCCATCCTCAAGGAGAGATGGGCAGGATAAAAACCTCCCATGCCAAGGACACAAAAACCACTCTGTTGGTCTGTGTGGACAGGAGAGGCTCCCGCCCCGGGTGAACCCTGGAGAAGAACCAGATGAGTTCGGCCTGCAAAACCCCAAAGTGTGGCGTTTCAGCCCCACATTCCACCGCCCCTGAGCCACCCCACGGGAACAGCAGGTTCGCCCTCCTCCCCCGGCAGCCGGGCTCACTCTCAGGGCACTCACTTGTACTCGGTGGTGTTGGAGGCTTTCCTGGTGCCCGGGATCTCCTCGCCATTCTTCACCCAGTAGCTGGCAGCCAGGGGGCTGGGGCTGGTGGTCAGGTTGCACTGCAGCGTGACGGCCACGCCGGCCACGTGCAGCACCACGTCCTCGCTGGCGTTGATGCGCGGCTCTGCAACACAGGGAGCCCCTCATGGCACCCTCCCCGCGCCAGGTGCCAACTACTCTACTGCCACGGGGAGCGGGGCGGGGAGGGCACCACACGGGGAAGGGCACTGCACTACGCTGGGACAAAGCCGCGGCCAAACAGCTCAGCGCTACTGGAGGCAACAGCTCGGGGATGGTGCTCCTGCACGGAAAGAGAGAAGGGTTCAGTTGTTTATTTCGGTGGTCCCAGCGACTCTTGGCATGCTTTGTGCTTCCCACGGCACGGCGAACGCGAGTCCTGGGCCGGACGTTCCTCCTCCTGCAGCTTCTTGCTGGCTGGGCTGGGTTCTTCTCCTTGGGGTTTCAAACAAAGCCGTTTTTTATAGGAACGGCCCTCACGTTTAGGCTTGTCCATTCTACTCCTGGAGGCGCCCCTGCCCAAAGGCCGATGTGTCCCACCCGAGGGATTCCGAGTGGCACAGCTTCCCCGGCGTTGGGAATTGGGGAACACTGGTGTGGGTAAGGCACGAGGCTGGGGGAGAACAGCTGAGAGCAGCGCTTCGAACTCGACAATCAATGGAACAATCACAGCAGGTTAAAATTAGAGCTGGGGCTGCTTTGTGTCTAAAGGAACCTTGAGCATAAACATTTCTAAAGAACAAAAAAAGCCTCAGCGCACAAACAGAGCCCAGGAGCTCTGCACTTCACAGCCTCACCCACTAACACCAAATTCACATTTTTTAGGGCAAAGCTTTCAGAAGTGCTAAAATGAATCTGAGGGCACCGTCCTGGTGTTTGAGAGCCACGCTGGCTGCAGCTCCTGCAGGTGGCTGCTGCTCTCCAGCAAGCACAGCTGGGCAATTCCAGCACAGGAAAGTATTCCAGTCGTGGATAGCCTTTTTTACAACTCCTCCTTTCCCCAGCTCTTTAAATCATTCTTTAACTGCAGAAACACTGCAGGTGCTGTTGGTATTATCACTTTCTTAACTCTGTTTCTGCTTCATTTCTCCCACACTGGGTGTTTTATCCTTTCAAGGATTGTTTGGGCCCACAGTTGTTGTGTTATTCCCATATCATGCAGCATTCCGGGTGCTCATTCCCACAAAAACAGAGCTCTGGGAATATTTTCAGCAGCGTCTCTGAAATAGTAACTCAGAGGCTGACCTGCAACCTTTTCCGTTTTAGTTTAGGGAAACCAAAGGCAGCTGCAGTCTCATTTTCAGCTTCACCTGCATTTAGGTTACTTAGATTTGGTTCTTAAAAAAGCAAATTGATTGATCGACCTCCTGATTTAATTCCAACTGGAATACTGGGACAGCAGCAGTCAAAGCAGGGTGCTCACCTAGAAAGTCACTTTTTATACATCCCAAAATGCCCGTTTTATGTAAGCTCAGCTTTTACAGTTAAAACCCAAGCAAACCAACTAAAAAAAAACCCAGTAAGTAGAACTCTGGTTCCAAACCAGGAATGAGGTGGAAGGCAGATGGTGGCTCCTGGGTGCCAGATTCTCAACAGGCAAGTTGATCTCTGCTAAGGCTCTTGGAGACTTTGGTGTGATGTGGGTGTCAAAGCAGGGCAGCAGCAAAATGGTCACCACCATTAACTGCAAATTCCAACTGCGCTGGGCCAGGAAATTCCCATTTCCCAGGCACGTCATGACCTGGCTGAGGCCGTCTGGGCAGGCTCAGGAGGAGTCTCCACCTGCCAGGGCCACCTTGGAAAGCTTGTCCCCACTTCGCTCGGGCAGGAGCAGGTGTCCTCGGGCTCCGTGTCCCCAGCAGGAGCAGCTCAGCTCTCCCAACACCACGGCAGCACGGGGCAGAGGCACTGCAGGCACGGCTCCACACGTCCCTGCCACAGCAGAGCCGCGGAGCGCAGCTATCGGCACAAGGCACTTGGCAGGAGTTCAGGACACAGCTCCCAGGCTGCAGCGGTGCAGCGCTCGGCGTTCTTGGGGGAGAGCAGAGGCTGAGCATCAGTCCCTGGAGCAGCTCAGTGCCGAGGGCCTGAGAGAGCGAGGGAGGGAGGGAGGGAGGGAAAACCCCCTTCCCATATGGACACATCTTGCCAGCAGCTCATCCCAAAGCGTGGCACTGCACAGGAAAGGATTTTGTCCCTCAGAGTCCCTGTGCAGCACTGCGGGCTGTCCCATGCCAGGGCCCTGCAGGGGCTCCGGCACACATGTCCCGCGTTTGTCTCAGGCAGGATTGTCCCCGGGACGCCAGGCTCTGCTGCTGGAGGTCATGCAAGCATTCCAGGCCTTTGGGGGCTCAAAGGACACGGGAGGGGCCGAGGAAGGAGCAGTTCCAGCCCAAGGACCCAGTGCCGCTCGGACACTGCGGCCACCCCACAGCACCAGGGGCACCGTCCCTTCTCCCACATGTTCCAGTGCTGGTTCCATTGCCACACGGAGGTCTCTGATCCAGCAGTGCCCACGGCAGCACGAGCCTTTGGGTGCAGCTTTTCAAGGGATCCAAATCAATAACTGAGCCATAAATACAGCTTTGGTACTTTGTACCCGGGGGGCATAAATGGTTATTCCTGTACAGAGCACAGGGGCAAGGCCACACCTTTGCTCTGCTCTTCTGCCAGCTGAGGACACTGACAATGCCCCAAAACGAGTCCCTCCATGCTGCGGATTTCATTCCCTCTGCCTCTAACTCATCACACACTTCCTCAGGCAAATGCAAGCTACATTTTGGCCAAAACCATTCCCTACCGAATCTGACAATGTGAATTCCCAAAGCTGCCCAAGGTGACGGCAGGAGAGCCCCGTCACAACAAAGAGGAAAAGTGACTCAGGGCCAGCGTTGCTCTCTGCCCTCAGAGCTTAGCTGCTGCCAGAGTTGATCCTGGCTGGAGTCACAGAGCTCAAGCTCTGAGTTCAGCTCTGGGGAGCATGTTCCCCCCTCCTTCCTTCCACTGGCTCCATCACCTCAGCGCTGCTGCATCAGAGAACTCGGCAGGAACATGCTGCTGCCCAGGGAGGGAAAGAAACACCACAACTTCATGGAAAAATCCACACACGAGAGGTCACGTGGAACTGAAAGGGAAGGATTTATCCAAAAGCAGATATGTAACCAAAACCAGGTGAGGAGGCATTCCCAGAAAGTCCAAGAGAACAGAAGAAATCAAAATAAAATGGTTAGAGCTGGGAAGAATGGGGAAATCAAAGAGAAAGGCACTCGTGGAGAAGGCAGGGAGGCTGAAACCTCCTACAGAACTAGGGGGGGGAGGGAGGAAACACAAATCCACCAGTGGGGCCAGGGTCACGCGGCAGCTCTAACACACATCCCGAGGATTTCCCGAGCACTTCGGTCCTAAGGAGAACAGACACGGGTGGCACACGGGGTCAGCACTACAGGCGAGGAGCAGCCCGCGGGGCAGGACACAGCACAGGGTGGCACAGGGTGGGCACACGGGGGCAGGGTCACCAGACTGCCTCTAGACACTACAGTGCCACTACTGGGGGCCGGACTCACTCTGCAGGACGCTTATAGTAGCCTGGGCTCGAATCCACGTAATGGAGGGGTTTTGCCTCAAGTCATTCCTCCTGGGATCGTTGCTGGCCCTGCACTCGTAAGTCCCAGAGTCTTCCAAGGTAAGGCGGGTTACTCTCAGCACACTCACCCCATTGGCCCCGTAGGCAGTGTTTATGGTGACACGGCGCTTCCGAGCGCCATCCCACAGCTGTTTGAAAGCCTCAGCCCGGTTCACTTCGGCATACCACCACTGGATCTCCGGAGTGGGGTTCCCAACCACATCACAGTACAGTTCAAAGGCGTCCCCCGTGAGCTTAGTCTCTGACATGGGCGACTTGACAAACCCGGCTGCAGGGAGGGGTGGCAGAAACGCAGTGACAGAGCGGCAGGAAACACACGGCTCGCGCGCACAGCAAAGCGCGGGGCAGAAAACACAGTTAGAGACACGGCAGAACCGGCAGGGACACGGCTGGGGGGGACCGGGGCATTCCCAATGTTCCTGAGGATCCTCTGCTCTGTAGGGACCGGGGCATTCCCAATGCTCCTGCTGATCCTCTGCTCCCTGGGAATGCACCTGCACACCCACACTGCTAGGCCTTTTTCACATGGGAACCTTGGAATGGGCCAGGGATGGAGGGCAGGGCATCCCAATATTCCTGCTGATCCTGTGCACCCTGCGCCCCCACACCGAGGGATTTCCAGGCCTGTTCCAGCTGTGGGACCCTTGGGATGGGCCAGGGACGGAGGGCAGAGAATTCCCAATATTCCTGCTTATCCTCCTTTCTCTGGCAGCTACACCTGCACCCCCTTACCGAGGGATTTCCAGGCTTTTTTCAGTTGTGTGAACCTCAGAATGGGCCAGGGATGGAGGGCAGGGCATTCCCAATATTCCTGTCGATCCTCTGCTTCCTGTGCCCCCACACCAAGGGATTTCCAGGATTTTTTCAGTTGTGTGAACCTCAGAATGGGCCAGGGATGGAGGGCAGGGCATTCCCAATATTCCTGCCGATCCTCTGATCCCTGGGAAGACACCTGTGTTCCCACACCGAGTGATTTCCAGGATTTTTTCAGTTGTGTGAACCTCAGGGTGGGCCAGGGCATTCCCAATTTTCCTGCTGATCGTCTGATCCCTGTGCTCCCACACCGATGGATTTTCAGGATTTTTTCAGTTGTGTGAACCCCAGGATGGGCCAGGGATGGAGGGCAGGGCATTCCCAATATTCCTGCTGATCCTGTGCACCCTGCGCCCCCACACCGAGGGATTTCCAGGCCTGTTCCAGCTGTTGGACCCTCGGGATGGGCTGCGGTTAGGTGTTCCTGGCCAGGCGTGTGCTCTCTGTGGAGGATTTTTCACCTGACCCACCCACGGGGCCGCAAGGGGCAAAACCCCAAACTTGTGCCAGCTGGGAGCTCTGCTCTGACCTCAGGACTCCTGGGGCAGGGAATCCCCCAAGTGACCCTTCTCCTGGAGGAGCTGGCTCAGCCCAGCTCCGGGAGAGAGGGAATTGCAGCGGAATAAACACCCCCAGGCCAAAAGGTTGTTTGGTTGGGAACCAGCAAAGGAACTGAGCAGTTCCCCCACTATGGAGAGAGCTGCTGGGCTGGTATCAGGCCAAATTATCCTCGTTACGCCCTAAATCCTGCCTCAGAGCCCCGCTGGGAGCACCCACACGGAACTGTCCCGCAATGCTATTTCCAAAGATATTTAGGAGAAGAGCGGTGCTTCAAAGCCAGGCCCCCCCAGACCTGCGGGATTAGGGCACAGCTGGCACAGGGATTATGCAGCAAAACCTGCGCCGGTGCTGTGCTCCAGGGGGACCTCGGCAGCATGGGGAGGGACAGGGGACGCTCGGACAACACTCGGGTCAGTCCCTCCCCCTCCTCATGTTTTCAGGATGAGAGACAAGGCCATGGGGTTTGGAAGTGGAAAGGTGGGCTCAGAGCCTTGGAAAATCCCTGGGGAGTGCTCAGTGAATGGCATTTGGTGACCTGTCCATCGCGTGGCCGCAGTGAGACTGAGCTGGACATGGACATGGGAACTCTGCTCTAGGGGGGCATCCCAAAGTGTCATCGGGGCAAGAAAGGGCCCCAAGAGCCCCCAAAAGGCAGGGAAAGCGTCCCTGGCTGGCACAGGGCTGCTGGGGAGCTGCAAGGAACAGCCACGAGAACGCTCCAGGGTGAAAAAATGCACCTGAAATGTTTTGAGCGATGAACTCATCAGCGCAGGGACTGCACAGCCCTGCAGCATGGGAGGGGCTGCACCGAGAGACCCCAAAATCCTACAGGGACAGGGAAAGGGCTGAGCTGCAGGGCCCCAGTGACCACTGACCCCAGGGACCAGCACTGACCCTACTGACCAGAACACACTGACCAGCACACACTGACCCCAATGCCCAGCACACACTGACCCCAATGCACACACTGACCCCAATGCCCAGCACACACTGACCCCAATGCACACGCTGACCCCAAAGCCCAGCACACACTGACCCCAGTGCACACACTGACCCTACTGACCAGCACACACTGACCCCAATGCCCAGCACTGACCCCAATGTCCAGCACACACTGACCCCAATGCCCAGCACACACTGACCCCAATGCCCAGCACACACTGACCCCAATGCCCAGCACTGACCCCAATGTCCAGCACACACTGACCCCAATGCCCAGCACACACTGACCCCAATGCCCAGCACACACTGACCCCAATGCCCAGCACTGACCCCAATGTCCAGCACACACTGACCCCAATGCCCAGCACACACTGACCCCAATGCCCAGCACACACTGACCCCAATGCCCAGCACTGACCCCAATGTCCAGCACACACTGACCCCAATGCCCAGCACACACTGACCCCAATGCCCAGCACACACTGACCCCAATGCCCAGCACTGACCCCAATGTCCAGCACACACTGACCCCAATGCCCAGCACACACTGACCCCAATGCCCAGCACACACTGACCCCAATGCCCAGCACTGACCCCAATGTCCAGCACACACTGACCCCAATGCCCAGCACACACTGACCCCAATGCCCAGCACTGACCCCAATGTCCAGCACACACTGACCCCAATGCCCAGCACTGACCCCAATGTCCAGCACACACTGACCCCAATGCCCAGCACACACTGACCCCAATGCACACACTGACCCCAATGCACACACTGACCCCAATGCCCAGCACACACTGACCCCAATGCCCAGCACACACTGACCCCAATGCACACACTGACCCCAAAGCCAGCACTGACCCCAATGCCCAGCACCAGTTCCTTGCTCAGTCTTTATGGGGTAATTTTGGCTTTTTGGTGGATTTCAGACTGACCAGGAGCCGGGGCCCGGAAATCCTCTTATTAAAAGATGTCTCCATAATTGGAATAAAAAGCTGTAAAAGCTTTTTTTAAAATAAAAATGCTTTTTTTAAAAAATAAAAAGCAATACAAAGCTCTTGAGTTGGACTCTGAACCACTGAGCTTTTATTACAACTTTTGCACAAAGCTCAGAAATAATTTATAAATATGAAAGCAGAGGTGATGCTGCCAGATAATAATTAAGAAAGTGGAGCTATTCCACTGTATTTGTGTTCCCAACCAATTTATTTATTTTTTAATTTATTGCTAATTTATTTTTTAATTTTTCTGCCTGAAGAATGAGTAGAAATTACAGTAAATCCTTTCTGGAAGTGATTTATAGATTTGTTTGAGATTTGATCTCATCCACCGAGTGTGCGGATGGAAACCAGGAAAAATCTATTTCTAAATTAAAATTCTAAAACCTGGGAAATGTTTCAGTCTGAGCACAGAACTCCACAGAAATTCCAGAGGCTCTTTGCATTTGCAAACTCTGGGTTGAAATTTGAGAAAAGCCAGGATTCTGAGAGCTCAAAAATCGCTGTAAAATGTGCCAGTCTAAGAATATACAAAGCAGGATCTAAAAATCATCCCTGAATTGCAGAAATTATGGCGCTGTTGATCAAAATATCCTTTTTTATTTTAATGAAAGTGCAAAAGAATTAAGAATAAAGGCCATGGAAGAGCAAAGCAGGGAGAATTTTCATGTCGAAAGGTCTGGTGTAAAAAAGAGTTTAAAAAATACACTTTTGCCTTGCCTTAAAACCCAAGTTGAGGAAAGGAGTTAAGCCAGGCCCAAAGACAGCAAAAACCAAGTTTAACACACACACAAATGGACAAATTAGGACACAAATGAGAAAAAAAGGGAGGAAAAAGGAAAAAAACCAGGAAATTTCCAACCGCAAGGGACATAAAAGTGACCAAACAATCCCCAAAAAGCAGAATGCTCCCATCCCATCCTCAGGCTGCACTCGAGGCAAATTCCCCTGAAATCCAAACAGAAAACACAGTTCAGAACTGAGGCTTTGCACAGCTCCGGTGCAAAAATAAATCTGATTGTCAGCCCAGAGCCACAAGAAATAAAGTGGAACTGCTGTGGGACTGAACCATTCAGAATTTGGCTGTGTTTACACAAAACCTCTCAGCACACCAAAAATTTGGATTTCACTGCTCTCAGACCTTTAGGAAAATTCTGGGGTTCTGTTTCTCTAAATTGCACAGACTGATTTTTTTAATTGTTCAACAAATAAATAAAAACGCGGATTGCAAAGGGAAGGCTGCGCCTGCACCTGAGCTGATTTTCATTTCATTCCCCATCTCCAATTCCATGGGAATATCCCAGAAAAGCCCAGGTAGGAGCCGGGGCAGTGTTAATCAGGTGCTCTGGCTAATTAACACCTCTTTCTTTTCCCCTGCAAGGCGTTGATTAAACTATAAAAGTTTTGAGGGTGGGAAAATCTCGAATAACGCATTTTTACTCCATTTAGACTGGGAAAAAAACCTTTTTTTTTCTCCTTATTAGTGTTTTGTTCCTTTCCAGCGCTCACATTCAGGCAAAATCTTGGAAATTAGTTAAATACACAAAAAATGACAGCAGCGCTGAGCTGGAGGAGGGTGAGCACCTCAATTCCGGGGAGGCACTGGAGCATCCTGCCTGATTTTATCCTTTTCTCACAGAGCATGGAATCAGGAAATCGAAAATTATCGAAAAAATAATTCGGTTTATTTTTTCCCGGCTCCGGAGCGGCTTTAAGTCGGGCCTGCGGAGCTCAGGAGCAGAGCAAAGCTCGGGTTTAATTCCTGCGGCTCGGAAAACACTACCCCAGAGCATCATCGAAAATTCATGAGCGGGAGGGGCATTCGACAGGCAGGAAACCTGAGGAGTGCTCCGGAATGAAACATCCCCTGCGGGATTTAGGGGCAAATTATGGCTCTGCCGAAGGGAAAGGGATTTAGGGACAAATTATGGCTCTGCCGAAGGGAAAGGGATTTAGGGACAAATTATGGCTCTGCCGAAGGGAAAGGATTTAGGGGCAAATTACGGCTCTGCCGAAGGGAAAGGATTTAGGGGCAAATTCGTGGCTGTGCGGAAGGGATTTAGGGCCAAAT
This sequence comes from Origma solitaria, assembly GCA_013397895.1. Lineage (NCBI taxonomy): Eukaryota > Metazoa > Chordata > Aves > Passeriformes > Acanthizidae > Origma > Origma solitaria. Next base: position 44,033 of record VZRL01006437.1, on the reverse strand, counting down.
TCATGGCTCTGCTGAAGGGATTTAGGGACAAATTTGTGGCTGTGCGGAAGGGATTTAGGGCCAAATTCATGGCTCTGCTGAAGGGATTTAGGGACAAATTTGTGGCTGTGCCGAAGGGATTTAGGGCCAAATTCATGGCTCTGCTGAAGGGATTTAGGGACAAACTCATGGCTCTGCTGAAGGGATTTAGGGCCAAATTCATGGCTCTGCCGAAGGAATTTAGGGGCAAATTCGTGGCTCTGCCAAAGGGAAAGCTCGGAGCATCCTAAGGGAATGGTTTGGGTGAGGCCTTTGTGGGGAAGGACATGGGGATGGGCTCCTGGTTAGGGAATTCAGGCCGGACAGGATTCCTGGAGGTCCTGAAAACCACTCAGGTCAGGGTGAGACCCTCCCACACACGTCCCAGATGCTTTATCCAGGGCTCCTTGGAATAAAAACAGCGATGCTTCACTGCACATGTTGGAAAACACACCAGTTTAAAAATTTTGTGTAACTTTAGTCAAAGGCTTTGTTTGTCTGTACCCTGGGAAAAGGAGTTTTAAGTTTCTTTTCAGGACATTGTTCTGCCAGGTGAGGTCTGATGAACTCAACATTTCGACACACTTGGAGTAGCCCAAAGATTCCCAGAGAGATAAAAACCATCAACAGAACATGAACAGAACATTGGTGACCATCTCCAACATCCACCCCAGAGCACCTCTGACAGAGCTGAAGACATCTCCTGGAAAGGACTGATAAGAAAATTGAGAAATGAAGATCTAATTTACATTGGAGGATCCAATAGAAAACTGAATACTGAGGGTTGCTCAACTCTGGACCAATGAACTTTGAAACAGTACATCTCTATGGGTTTTTAGTGTATAAAAACTAAGGGAAATGCTGTAAAAGCATTTGTTTTTGGAATACTTGGCAAATCCAGGCCAGAAAATAAAGCAATGCCTGATTCTCTATCACTTCAAAGATAGTGCTAGAGGGTTTTTTTATTTCTCCCCATTTTCGGTGACACACACATCTGAAACCCAACTGTTGTTGTTTTATGGCCACTTTTATGATGCAAAAACTCCTCTCAGCAGCCATAACTCCCTGAGGAAACACAGCCATGTTCTTCCCAGCTCCGGGGAATTCCCTTCCCCACAAATCCATCCCTGCCTGGGCTCAGGACACACAGTTCCACGGGCTGTGGGCAGGGGTTCCCATCCTGCAAAAGGTGGAGGTGAAAATTGATTTTAGGCTGGAATATCCCACAGGGGAAGAACAGTCAGAACAAGAATTTATAAACTGTTCTCCTCAGTTTTGAGGAATTCCCTTCCCCACAAATCCATCCCTGTTCCCTGTTTCGGCTCAGGACACGCAATTCCGGCAGCTGTGGGCAGGGGTTCCCATCCTGATTCCAGGCTGGAATATCCCACATGGGAAGAACAATCAGAACAAGAATTTATAAACTGTTCTCCCGAGTTCCGGGGAATTCCTTTCCCCACAAATCCATCCCTGTTTGGGCTCAGAGCACACAGTTCCAGGGCTGTGGGCAGGGGTTCCCATCCTGATTTAAGGCTGGAATACCCCATAGGGGAACAACAGCTAAAACAAGAATTTATAAACTGTTCTCCTCAGTTTTGAGGAATTCCCTTTCCCACAAATCCATCCCTGTTTGGGCTCAGAACACACAGTTCAGGGTTTGGGGGCAGGAGTTCCCATCCTGATTTAAGGCTGGAATATCCTATAGGGGAACAACAGTCAGAACAAGAATTTATAAACTGTTCTCCTCAGTTTTGAGGAATTCCCTTTCCCACAAATCCATCCCTGTTTGGGCTCAGAGCACACAGTTCCAGGGCTGTGGGCAGGGGTTCCCATCCTGGTTTCAGGTTGGAATATCCCACAGGGAAGGTCAGAATAGGAACTGACTGGCTGCAGTCACCTTAGAAGTGCAGGAATTCCTGGTTTTTCCCTCAATCCCTGGCACAGCTCCTTTTCATGGAGTTCAGCTCCCATTTCCAGCTCTGACCAACCTGAAGCCCTGCCTGGGAATTCAGATCAAGTTCAATGCCTTAAAAAGCGCTTTTCCCCCACATTTCAATGAAAATATCAGAGAATATCAGTGCAGAAGTGCTGTGGCACTTCCCGAGCACAATTCCATGCGCTGGGCACCATTTCCACCCCGTGCTGTAAAAAAGCCAAGTCTGGGCAACTTCCCGAGGCAATCCCACTAATTACATAACCCAAAGGGATGGCAAAGCATTCCAGGGAATTTGTCATTCCTCATGGAAGTACATTCCCATGGAAAGCACAGCTTTGGCACATCCCGAAGAGCTGTCGGGAACTTGGGCTGAATCCCTCCCAAGGAGATTTCCTCCCGTGGGGAATTTGTTCCAAGGATTAAACCCACCTCATCCTCGACAGAGGCAGGAATTGTTCTGCTCTTGCCATTCACACAAAGGCTTACAACCATCCGTGCTGGCAGGAAAAAACCCACAAAGCCTGCAGTTTAATCCCTTTTTTTCAGGGAATACAGGAATATTATGTTGCGGCTGAGGAATAGACAAGAATCCCTCCAAAGCACAAAGAGCCGGGAGCAGAAAGCCAAAAAAAATCAATGTTGACAACTATTTTTTCCCTGGAAAGCAGTGGGAAGGGGGAAAATCAGAATTACTGCAGACAGCAATTTCCATTTGTTTGCCGTCCCCATGGCACAGCAGATGAAGCTGAGGATCTCAAAAAATTTTAAAGACCGTTTAATTTCTGTCTTAGAGACACTGAAAAGACCAAAATGTCAGTGATAAAAACTATCCCATGTCAGGCTGGTTATTCAGAATCCCCAGCCTGGCTCTCTAAAGGCCCAGTGTGAGGGTTTTAAATAACTGAAGGTTTTCAGAGCTCCTCGTTCTCCTCTGACCTTTCCTGATCCAACAAATGTGTGTTTGACAGGAGACTGATTCCACTTCCCGGCAGCACAGCAGCTCCTGAATGGCAAAGCCGAGGCTTTTTCCCCTTTTATTCATTCTGGGTGAGGGAGGAAAGGACATTTCCACCCGGTGACCTTTCAAAAGAAATGCCCTTTGCTGAATTGTTGGTTACGTAACAGAGATTGAGGAGAAAGCGCTCAGCCACGAAAATAATTCCTCTGTGTGCACAAGGAATGGCAGCAGCAGGGGGGATAGCACATTTCCAGCACGTTTGTGAGCTAAATGAGAGTCTGAGCCGCCTGACGGGTGAGATCCGGCCCTGAGCAGGACAGAGGCTGACTTTCACTATTCCCAGTTAGCAATCCAAGATTTCATTATTCCCAGTTTAGGAATCCAAGATGCTTTAATTATATCACTTTAAGGAATGTAAGATGCTTTCATTATCCCAAGCTTAGGAATCCACGATATTTTCGTTATCTCAAGTTTAGGAATCCAAGATGCTTTAACTATTCCACTCTTAGGAATCTAAGATGCTTTCATTATTCCCAGTTTAGGAATCCAATTGGGATTTCATTATCCCAAGTTTAGGAATCCAGCATGTCATTATTCCAAGTTTAGGAATCTAAGATGCTGTCATTATCGCAAGCTTAGGAATCTAAGATGCTTTCATTATTCCAAGCTTAGGAATCTAAGACACTTTCATTATTCCAAGCTTAGGAATCTAAGATGCTTTCATTATTCCCAGTTTAGGAACCCAAGATGCTTTCATTATCCCAAGTTTAGGAATCTAAGATGCTTTCATTATTCCCAGTTTAGGAATCCAATTGGGATTTCATTATCCCAAGTTTAGGAATCCAACATTTCATTATTCCAAGTTTAGGAATCCAAGATGCTTTCATTATTCCCAGTTTAGGAATCTAAGATGCTTTCATTATTCCACTTTTAGGAATCCCAGATTTCATTATCCCAAGCTTAGGAATCCAAGATGCTTTCATGACTCCAAGTTTAGGAATCTAAGACACTTTCATTATTCCAAGCTTAGGAATCCAAGATGCTTTCATCATTCCCAGTTTAGGAGTCTAAGATGCTTTCATTATCCCAAGCTTAGGAATCCAAGATTTCATTATCCCAAGTTTAGGAATTCAAGACGCTTTCATTATTCCAAGGGTGGAATTCACACTTTAGGAATCTAAGATGCTTTCACTATTCCCAGTTTAGGAATCTAAGATGCTTTCCTTATCCCAAGTTTAGGAATCTCAGATCTTTTCATTATCCCAAGTTTAGGAATCTCAGATCTTTTCATTATTCCCAGTTTAGGAATCTAAGATGCTTTCCTTATCCCAAGTTTAGGAATCTCAGCTCCTTTCACTATTCCCAGTTTAGGCTGGAGAGAACTCCTGCTGGACACAGCTCGGGCAGCTCAGGCCTGGCCCTGCCCAGCGCATCCAAGCAGAATTCCCGTCCCAGGGATGATGGCAGCAGGAGGGAAAGGGATTAAAAAGCAGCAGAGACGCCTCAGTTTATGGAGCAGATTCCCCTGCTTTGCCTATTGCTCCAAATGGCATTTTTAGCAGCATTTGCCTTCTCCCATTCCCCCAAATCCCTGTGTTTAGCCTCCCCAGCATTCCTGGGATGCAGGAGCAGAGCGCAGGGATTGATCTCCGTGCCCTACTGACACCGCTGGGATTAGGGGGCCCAAAATAACCCGTGCAGCATCAAATACCCCATTTCTGAGCTGAAATTCAGCTGCAGCTCCAGGCAGGATTAGGGCATCCTAATCCCCACACAGGAATCGCCGCGGCGCTCACATCTCCCCGTCCTGCACTCTCATTTCTGTGCCAAAAGGCAAAAAATCCACCCCAAAATGCCGGGTTGGGGTTATTTCGGAGCTCGGGGGTTTGGTGGCTGAGGGGGAGCCCTGCGGCTTTAGCCAGAGCAGCTCCCGGTGCTTTCCAGCAAAAGCAAAATCCAATTAAAGGCCAAGCAGATTTGGAGTCCTCGAGCAGGCAGCAGAAAAAACCACGGAGAGAAACCTTCCTTTGCTGAATAGAAATAAAAAATGAGTATGACCACCACCATGGCACCAACACCGATTGTGTTTAACCACATTGTAGGTGAGGAAAGAAACGGCGAGCTGAACAAAATCAAATTGGAGTTAATCTCTTAACTCGAGCAAAAAGGCTCTGGTTTATGTTCAGAGTTAAAAACGTGGCCCTTCACAAGAGGACAGCACCAAGGAGCCTCTCATGCAATTTTACAGCAGCTTTAAAAGGCTTTTTTGTTAAAAATCCTTAATAAAGCCCAGCAAAAGTACTGGGGGAATTTACTCCACAGGTAAATTTACCCAACTGAACAGTGGTGGCTGTGGCCAAAACAAGGCAAATGTGCAGGGGTTTTCTGCCAGCCCTCAGGAATTTGCTGCTGAGGCTTTTCCTGAACCAAAGGTGCTTTTTCCGTTGCCATCTGAGAGCAAATTCACTTTTTTCAAGGGAAAGTCTTTATTTAGCAGCTCCCCGTGTCTGAGAGGCTTCACTTTGCGAAAGGAGGACAGCAGGGTCACGTCTGGAAAACCCTTTGGGATTTGGAAATCCATTTTATCAGGATGAGGCCCCGGAGGAGGAGAGAACCACAGCAGGGCTCAGCCCCTCCTGTCACTTTGGCTCCATCCTCCCAATAATTGCCTTCCTGGAAACCAAAACCCACTTTTAACTTTTTTTTTTTTTCCTTTACTCCATATGGCTCAAGATTGGGGTCACCCCATCACTGCTAAAAATAGGAGCTTTGGGAGCCTGAGCCCCCAAAGACACAGCTCTGCTCGAATCCATTTTTCACCCTGAAGTGAGAACAGAAGTTGCAGCAAAGTGTTGAAAACCCTGTCAGTTAAAAATGCAACAAATCGAGACTGAAAGGAAACCATCAATGGCTCAGCACCCTCAAAACTGGGGAGAAATGGGAATTGCCCGGCTCTGTTTTGTTTCTGGAAAAGCCACAGTTATAGCGGGGAAAAAACAAATCTAATCACAAATATCCTATTAAAAGAAATTAAAATATGAAATTACCCTCGTGTAGAGCTCTCACAGTACCCAGTGGTTACACAGAGGTGCTCAAGCATCAGAATTGTTTATCTTTGCATAAAGAGTTGGCATCAATAGGATCAAATGTAAATATTTCCAGAAATACAAAGGTCAGAGGTGCCACAGGAAGGGGGAATCCAGAAAATCCAGGATTTTCAGGATTCCAGGCTGGGTGCTCTATTAAATAACTGTCTGCTTTAATTTTTGGCTACAGGGAGCGAATATCCCATTTCTTACAGCAAAATGAAACACCAAGAGCAGCACCCTGAGTGGGTTTTCCTTATTTTATTGCTCCCCAGCAGGAAAATGCAGCAGAGCAGATTTATTCCCTGGAATCCTAAAGGTCCCAGAAATGGAAACCAAGCTGCCTGATCAGTCCAAACTGCACATATTCAGCTACAAACTGCAGGAACATTTCTCACTCTGCTAAATCCAGCAGGCTTGGCTTTATATAGATTGATATTTATATCTATTTATTTTCTTCGTGCTGTTTATTCCTGGCTTGTTTGGATGCTCCCAGGGTGGAGCCAGGCTGGGAGAGCTGGGAATATTCACCTGGAGAGGAGAAGGCTCCAGGGAGAGCTCCGGGCCTGAAGGGCTCCAGGAGAGCTGGGGAGGGACTGGGGACAGGCCACAGGGAATGGCAGTAAAGTGGGAAAGGGCAGGTTTAGGTTAAATGCTAGGAAGGAATTCTAATTCTAATGCTCTGGGATGGAATTCCCAGCGCAGCTGTGGCTGCCCCTGGATCCCTGGCAGTGTCCAAGGCCAGGCTGGACGGGGAGCAGCCTGGACAGTGATGTTGGAAAAAATATAACTTTTTAACGTTTTTGTCTCTCTAGTTAGGCTTGACTTGACTTGGCTTTGGGGAAGGGAATTTTCTTTCGTTTATTCAGGAGGTACAGAGTCACTCTAAGGAGATGGGCTGAGCACAGGGACAGAGTGGAGCAGCCCAAAGATCCCCAGAGAGATAAAAACCACCCACGGAACATTGATGGAACATCGGTGGCCATCTCCAACATCCACCCCAGAGCACCTCTGACAGAGCTGGAGACATCTCCTGGAAAGGACTGATAAGAAAATTGAAAAATGAAGATCTAATTTACATCGGAGGATCCAATAGAAAACTGAATACTGAGGGTTGCCCAACTCTGGACCAATGGACTTTGAAACAGTACATCTCTATGGGTTTTTACTGTATATAAACTGGGGGGAAATGCTATAAAAATATGTGTTTCTGGAATATTTTCCTTGGCACATCCTGGCCAGTAAATAAAGCAATGCCTGATTCTCTGTCACTTCAAATATAGTGCTAGAGGGTTTTTCTATTTCTCCCCATTTTCGGTGACAGTGGGAGATGTCCCTGCCCATGGATGAGTTTTAAGGTCCTTCCCTTCCCAAACCACTCCATGATGCCATGAAATGTGAGTCGCTGCTTTCAACCATTAAACCCCCTGTGAAAGGCTGCTCCAGGTGAGCCATCTGCACACTGGAAAACCTCCGGCACAAATGATCCAGCACAGGACAGCTAGCAGCGATTTGCTGCTGCTGCTTGAAGGGGCAGAGAAACCCAGACCAAAAACAAGCGCAAAACTGCATTTTAGGGATTTTCCAATCCTTTGGTGAGATCTTCCTACCATTTCACCTCCGGCACAAACGATCCAGCACAGGAGAACTAACAGCGATTTGCTGCTGCTGCTTCAAGATGTAGAGAATATCAGACCAAAAACAAGCTGCAAAACTGCATTTTAGGGATTTTCCAATCCTTTGGTGAGAGGAGCTTCCTACCATTCCACCACCAGCACAAATGATCCAGCACAGGAGAACTAACAGCGATTTGCTGCTGCTGCTTCAAGATGTAGAGAAAACCAGACCAAAAACAAGCACAAAACTACATTTTTAGGGATTTTCCAATCCATTGGTGAGACAAGAGCTTCCTACCATTCCACCACCAGCACAAATGATCCAGCACAGGAGAGCAAACAGCGATTTGCTGCTGCAGCTTGAAGGTGTGGAGAAAACCAGATCAAAAACAAGCACAAAACTACATTTTAGGGATTTTCCAATCCTTTGGTGAGAGGAGCTTCCTACCATTCTACCTGTGCCATGGATTTCACCAGGCCAACAGACAGAGCAGAACTCTGTTCGGAGCTGCTTTCAAACCACTTTGGGGATATTTAATCCACAGCCAGCAGTTGGAAATGACAGGAATTAAAACACTTCCCCACTCGCAGCCTGAACCCGAAGCAGGCTCTGCTCAACCACAAAGCTTTTCCACCAAACCCTGGGAAAAAAAGAACCCCCGGAGTGCTGAGCCAAGCTGGTGCTCGCTCAGGTTTAAAAATGCTTCGAGCATCTGTTTTTGCAAACTCCCGCTGTCCGCCCTCGCGGAATTATTCCCGTCTGCCTCGTGGCTGCTGGGAGCTCTCAGCGCTGCCAAAAGCCTTCCCGAGCTCTTTTCTAGGCGCTCAAAGCAATTTGCTCATCGTTTCCAAGAGCTTTTCCCAAGCTCCCGGAATTCCAGGCGTTTTGCAGCCACTTTTCCAGCTGAGGTTTTGGGCTGAGTCTGGGTTTTTTTCTAGCCTTTCCTCTTGTTTCCTTGTTCTGTAAAACTCCATCTTTTATTAATATTTATATATTAATTATATATTAGATAAATGCTTTATATTAGGGTTCCAAATGAGTGCGGGAGCCCCAAAATCCCTGTGAGTATTCACAAAACGTGAGGAGCTACATCTTGGCTCCATCCGAGGAGGATTTTAAACCACGGAATACAAAATTAGATAGGAATTAGAGCAAAGACCACCTTTCTTTTGTTTATTCAGACTAGGACAGGACATTTTGATCGAATTTTCCTCTAGGAAAACGAGGCGCAAATGTCTTTAATTTGTCAGTCCCTGTCTCGGGCACTTTGCTCCTGCTCTGGAAAATCTCTTTTTCCCAACATCCTGTTTTTGCTCTGATGAATCAAAGGCAGCACAGCCAATGTCAAGAGCGTCCCCAAAATTCCATTTTGGGTCCTCACATTCCACCTGCACTTCCAGGGAGTGGAACAGAGACCCAAGGGCTGCTCCCGCCTCCCTCCCGAGACCCCTGCAGAGCTCTGCCCCCACGCTGCCCTCACACCAAAACCACACAGAGGATCTCTCCCATCCTACCTGGGCTCCTATTTCCCCCCCAGGAGCAGAGCCCACCTTCCCAGCAGCCCAAATCCTACAGTATTCCCCAAAAACACCCACCTGGCTTTCAAAAAAATTGAATTTTGGTAAGTCTACTGTAGTTATGTGCCATGGGGATAAAGGCTTTCCAGCTCTGATATTCTGAAATTTAGTTTAGACTCCGTCTTCTCCAACACCACCAAAAAAAATGACCAAGAAGAACCAGACGTCAAAAAAAAGTGTTTAACTCGGAGTGAAAATAAATGGAACAGATCAAGTAAGATTTTTAGAGCTGTGAAAATAAAATCACAGATAATTATCATGATTGGATATTGGATTTGATGCAGAGCTTTGGTAATTCCCAAGTTATGCTTTAACAGCCAATCTCTCTCCTCCAGCTTTACAGAAGTCAGGATTTATATTCTGGAATTAACTGGGGAAAAAGAAAAGTCGCTGTATTTATTCCCAAGTAGTCCTGTTTTGAGGAGTCTGACTGAGCACACAAAGCCCATCCTCCAACACCCAAAGGATCACAGCCCAGCCTGTGGAATCCCAGAGCAGTCAGCCTAATTCCAGCCCCCAGAGGGAAGAATTCTGCTGGGAAACTTTCAAAAATGGACAAGGTCTTGGGGTAAGGAAGACCCAAGCTGTGTGGGCTACCTGTGCTTTGCTGGCCATGCCAATAGGACTTCCTGCTCTAATGAAAACCAAACTTCAGAGGAGAATGGACACACTTTTCCTGATTTTAGCAAAGGTTTTAGCACTGCCCTACAGAAAATACCCTAAAATAAAATCTCCTTCACGGAGCCACGGTGTGTGGATTTTAGGGGCTGCAATAATGACCGAGCGGATGGAAACAAAAGGAAGAAAATTGATGATGGGCTGGAGGGTCTCTGAGGCTGAGAAACCCAACTTGTGGAGTTTAGGGGCTGCAATAAATGACCGAGCAGATGGAAACAAAATGAAGAAAATTGATGATGGGCTAGAGGGTCTCTAAGGCTGAGAAAGACAACTTGGGCTGGGTGAGAAGATCAAATAGGAACGGCAGAAATGGGGGAGATGCCACTGGAGCAGAACATCCAAGATCTCATTGGTTTGGGCAGCAGAGCAGATGCAAACGGCAGCAAAGTGCTGACCACGGCAGAACCCCACTGGACAGGGGTCAGCAATGCTCTGCGGATGAAAATTTGGGATGTGAAGGGGAATGCCATCTGCAAAACACCGGCAATGAGCCTTCCACTCGGCTGAGCCCGGCTGGGAGCGTGGCCAGATTCACACCTCGCAGCGTGAAAATGGCACCGGAGAAATCAGCAAAACACAACTTCGACAATTCCCAGGGAAAGGCAACACCTTCTCCCCTCTGAACTGCACCACAGAAATAATCGAGGCTGGGAAGGTTTCACTGAGAGGAATAATAGAGGCTGGGGAGGTTTCACTGAAGGAAAAATCGAGGGCGGGGGGGGTTCACCGGAGGGGAAA
>VZRL01006436.1:314164-370880 GCA_013397895.1 Origma solitaria | reverse complement strand
TTATGCCACCCCAGGACAACAATGTAAAGAGAGAGTTTTACTCACAAAAGGGCATTCACCACTGAGCGTCCTGTGGGCAGTACTTGGTGCAATCTCTAAACACAGGCAAAATTCTGATGTTGCATGCCATGTGACATCACACCGAGGAAAACAAAGGCCCTATGGCCTGGAGGCTCCTGCAGCTCAACCTCCTCCCCCTGAAATAATGGAAAACAGGGACAACCCAAAACCTGGAAAGCTAATTTGTCTGAGTGAGGAATTGTGCTGCCAAGATGCTGCCTCCAGTGGTGGTGACAGTACCAGTGCAGACTCTCTCTCTCTGGGGCCACCGTGGTGGCAGCATGTCCATGTGTAGGGTCTCTTTCTCTGTGGTCATGGTAGCAGTGCAGGTGCAGGGTCTCTCTCTCCATGGTGATGGCAGCAGTGCAGGTGCAGGGTCTCTCTCTCTGTGGGAATGGCAGCAGCTGTGGGACAGTGGCTCTGAGGGCTCCAGCTGCTGCAGCAGCGGCTCTCTATCCCATTGCCCAGCAGCTGTGCATTGCCGAGTCCAGTCTGGCACACACTGTGCCATGGCAAAAGATGGCACTGCTTCCTTTTCCATCCATGGTGTTTTTCCTGCTGTGACCACATCCCACCATTGGTGATGTGGGTGTTACTGAATAGACAGCAGTGAATACACCCCTTGTCTCTGTACCTGGGACCATTTGAAACTAGAGGTGCTGTCGTCTGCTTTCCTTTTACTGTCATCGGCCTGCCACACTGCAACACTTGCAAGCAGAAAAATTTAAAAGAAAAACAGAAGTAAAAAAGTAAGTGACACTGAGAATGTTAAGCACAGGAATCATGAGTAAAAACCACTGAATGGATCTATGTCTTTGCTTTCACACCACCATTTTATGAGTGTTTTAAGTGGGCTGCAACTACAGAATCAGAACCTGTGAAACTTAAGGAAGGGACAGGTTGACAGAATGGAGAGACACATTTGTCTAAGTATGTGCTTTCCAAACTGATGTATGTATTTTTTAATAAACATTTGAAAACTGTCTCAGCTTCTAATGAGATTGAAAATATTTCAGGAGAAGCAAAAAGCTGAAGAAGCACTGAATGAGTTGAAGCGCCAATATGATACTGAAGTTGGAGATCTTCAGGTGACGATAAAGAAACTTAAAAAGGTTAGTGAATTGAAGTCTGGTGAGTTTTTGAAGTGTTTTATTAGAGTTTTTCACCATATGAAATGCCTTCCTCAAGATGGATAATTGCAATTGTAGGTTTCTAATTTAATGTGTATTAGTAAATGGCAACTGCAGATAATTTTTACATTGTGTTGTCATTTTGTACTTTTGTATTCATTCTGTGTAATTTGTTCAAATACTTAGGGAAGGGAGCAGCTATTACCTGAATTCTGTGGCCTAACAATTTTCTAGGTCCATCAGGTTATTAACATTGCAGTTACTTGGTCTTGTATTTGGTCCATTAGAAATACTCCAAGATATTTCCCCTAAGTATTTGTAATTTATAAATAGAGATGCAATTGGCAACGCAAATATAGGAACTTACAGTAGTATAGTGCCTTTTAGAACCCAACTCCAATCTGATCTTTTAATTTGTTACCTAGCAGTAAGGTAAACTGAAATCTCAGATATGAATGATGTTTTGGGATATTTTGTAATTTGGGTTTAATTTTGACATTAGTTTTTGCTGTAAGTTTTACCAGAATTGTGACAAGAAATGTGGATATATTTTTTCATGTTTGTATTTAATTGCACTTAAGAGAACATTTATAGAAATGGAAATATCTCCCAAGAAACCTGAGAGCTTCTTGTACAAATACTATGTAGCTGGGGTAGTAATAATTTTTAATAATCTTTTTTTTTAAGTTAGTGGGGATGCACCTCTTTATATCTTAATAGCTGGCTTCTGTGTCACTAGTTACGAATGTTTTATACCTAAAGAGTGCAAAATGCTCATTAAACTTTTAGAAAGCCAGTGATTTTTGAAGTAATGCTGTCTGTTAATACATTCAGGAAAACTCTTAAGTTTAAAAAACTGTAAGACCTTTTAAGGCTTATTTACTGTGATTTCCATCCATTTTTTATTTTGAATCAGAGCAATCAAATAAATTAATTGCGCTTTTTTTTCATCCTTCAAGCTGGAGGAGCAATCCAAATATGTAAATCACAGAGAAGATGTAGCTGAACTGAAAAAAAGAATACATGATATGTTGCTGGTAAGAGATTATTATCATTAACATATTAATTTAGTCTCAATTTTACTTGCTACAATACAGATTGTTAAAGTTGTGGGGATTTGGTTTTTTAGATGGTTGGTTTTTTTTTCATTTAGTACTGGTAAGCTACAAAGTAAATGTTTAAAGTCATTTGGAAATGTCTGAGGATCTTTTAAGATGAAAAATGTTTAAATGTATGCACATTCTCTGTAGGACATTTAGAAATGGCTTGAGATGATACTGTTCCCTTTTTGTGTAGCTGAATGGAAAAATAAAAATTGAAAAGTTCTTGCATGTTAATTTTCTGACTTCTTTGTTGATATAGTGTTCTTTCATTTTCTTTTCCCCTCTCTGCCAAAATTTTATAGTGTTTCATTTTTATTTAACTTTGATGGTTTTTATTCTACTATTATAGTATATCAACTTCCTGTGGAGGTGACTATGACAGTTAATATCTAATATCTTACTTTTTTGAAGGAAAATCAAAGACTTAAGAAAGATCTTTTAGAAGCGCAGACAAATATAGCTTTTCTGCGGAGTGAATTAGATAGCTTGAAAAGCGAGTATGCAGATCAGTCTTTGAACACTGAGAGGTAAGTTACTTCTGCATGATAATATTTTCACCAGGGAAAAAGAATCTGTTTTCTGATATAATTATTATGTATGCAGTTGGGAACTGTTATTTTCTAAATTTGCCTTAAAGGGCAGGTAAACGTTTGACACTGTTTGCTTTTCTTGTTAGGTTTCTGAAAGAGCCAGTTCTGGATATGATGCAAAATCTAACAATCTTGAAAGAATGTCCACTGACTTTAGTGGGACTTTAATAGGAATAAAACAACAGTACAGCATCAGGCAATTTTTTTTCTCCATGGCTTGCACTCAAATGAATATCTATATGAATATTAGGGAGAATAGTTTTGGAAGTCTTCCATGTCAATCTCAACCTTTTTTTTTCTAAAGTGAATGAAAGCTAGTTCTAGTTACTCATTTAAAGGAGGGTAAAAGGCAGTTTCATTGTGTTGTTATCTTCAGATAATACAAATTATATTTCAAGGGAAAAGGAGGTAGTCCCTGTGGTTATTTCGTACATCTTGTATTTTTCATTCACAGTCTTTGTTGAATTATAATGGCAGAGATTAATGAAGTCACTAAGTGATCTTACTTTGCATGGAACTGCTCTCAGGGTATTTCAGCATAAATGTAAACTCCTCCAAAGGCAATGTTGTCAAAATATAAGAAGAATATCCTGTAAAGTATAAGTTCATATAAGTTTAGTGTTTGTTTATTTTTTTTTCCAGGGACCTGGAAATTATCCGAGAGTATACCGAAGACAGAGATAATCTGGAAAGACAAATTGAAATACTTCAGTAAGTTTTTAGTAATCTGTCTTTTAAATGATCAGACTTTTTCTCAACATATTTGGAATGAATGTCTTCGTATGCAAAAGACCGTGTGGAAATTTGGGAAAAAGTATCAAGTGAAAATACTAGAATGGCCTCAATTATCATAAAAGGGGCTGTTCTCAATTGTCATAAATGTTACTATGGTATTAACTTCACTGTGGTACTGACCCACTAACACTTAAGTTGGTTTCTTTTCGTTTTTTCTTAGCCCCACTAACTTTAATTTCTTTCTGGTAAGCTGAATGTGATTTGAGTCTATCCATGCTATCATAAAATTTATTGCCTGACTCCTTTTTTTATTGGTTTTGCTTCTCCAGTAACTCCGTGTGTTATTGTTGTGTGGAAAGTACTAAATGTGTGCAGTATGGTACAACAGGTGCACAAATTTTTCCTTTCAAGGAGGGTCACAATGAATAGATTTTTTAATATTTTTAGTTCATTTCCTTATCCTAAAGAAATTCTATCTTTCAAGCAGATGAACCACATTTTTCTTTAGAATCACCTTGGCAATATTTAAGGGTAGTCATTTTGTAAAGAAATGGCGGGACTAGTTGTTTTGTTGTAGGGGTCTTTTTTGTGACCATTCCTACAGTATCTTTTTTTCCACTCGGCTGACCAGGGATCATGCTGCAGAAGTGAAAACAGGCTTCCTGGGCTGCCACTGAGCGCTAAAATTCACAGGGTTTTTTTCAGATAATTTGTTTGAGTATCTGTCAGTGTGTTTCTAGTTTCATGTTACTCTTTAGTGTTTACCTAAAGAAGGGATGTTTTAGAAGTATTTTTTAAAATTTTCTTTGTGAGAAGTTACATAGTTTTTCATGTTTTCTTTAGTCCTGCAAGTTAAACTGTGTTTTCTTGTTAGGTCAGCTAATAGAAAGTTACATGACAGCAATGATGGTTTAAGAAGTGCACTTGAAAACAGTTTCAGCAAGTACAACAGATCATTGGTATGTATTTATGATTTTGTTAGGTTGTCCTAGAAGGTGTAAGAATCAACACAGCAAATTTAAGTTGGTGTTTCAGTCGGTACTCTGAAAATTGAGTTTTATTCAGTGGACTCACTGTGGGAATACTCGTGTAGTTGAATTTTGTTAGATTTTACTTATCTTTTATGAAATAATGGAAGTTTTGTTAGAGCGCAAGTGCTTTCTGAGGTGCTTTGGAAAGTAATAATTTGTTAAAATATGCTGTTATATTTAATGAGGTGAATAAATCAGCAGTTTCTCTTGCACTAAAGGGAATGTGTTTGTATTGTGTGTATGGGAGTGCCCTACCATTTGCAACAGACTTTCTCAGAAAACTGCCCTTTTTTAGTTTTAACCTAACTTGAACTTCTGTTCAGGCAAGTCACTGGGAAAATGAATAGCAGGGACTAGTGGTAGAGACCTTAGTCAGATCTCTTTGGGCTGTCAGAACTGCATGGGAGTCTCTTGTAACAAATGTCATCTGAGATCCTCCAAATTAGAGAAAGGAAAACTTGACAGTAACAAAAAACCTACTTTACACTGTCATTTTGCTTTCCTGTGAAACCTGTTAAACTCTTAAAAATAGTGATTGGGCATCATGAGGAAAGCAGATAGCTTTTTAGGATGATGGGACCATAATAGTGGGCTCACAAAGACAGTACTGGACAGGAAGGAGGAAAATAGGGGTCAAGTCACTGCCTGTTTCCAGTATTCCATACCAATGATCATGAGTGGTTTTTGCTGATACAAGTTACCAGAGATTCACTACAAATACAACAACAGATACCCTTGCCTGCTGTCATGCCTGGAAATATAAATTAACATACTACAGAGAAGACAGAGGAAGCTGTTCCCAGTGAATAAATGTATGGAGGCACAGCAGAATGTACAAAATACTTTGTCACATGCTATTAATTGAGACCTTTCCTTCACTATGTCGCTAGAGTACTAGGAGGTAACTACTGAAAACTAGCTCAGCCAGTGACACTTCCCTTTCTGTTTTAGTAGTCAGCATGCCATGTTCTAAATATTACTTTTCAAAGCTTAGCATTTCAGAATCTTCAGGTGTAGTCAATGAAGTCATCCTCTTGGACTTTCTATTGTCTTTAGTGGTTGAATGTGTCTAGTAGGTTCAGTATAAAGGCAGTGGTGAAGACTAAATGCCATAGGTAATAGGCCTTTTGACCCTCTGTCATATATAAAGTATGAGGTTTAACCAAACGGAAGTAGCCAAATATATATATTTATATTATGTATATAAATATGTCTTAAATACATGCAATTTATAATTTTGATGATACACACTTTTTTATCAACAAATCTAGATGCCTTCACTGTGTTCATTGAAGTTAATATGCATTTGTTATATATCTCTTGCAGCGGTTAGCAAACACCTCACCAGGAAGTACCATTTCCAGAAGCAGTCCTAAATTTAATGGTGACCATTCTCCCTTAAACCCACGGTATGACAGGTAAGCAAGGCTTGCTTTTGTTAATTTGAAAATGACCTGTCTTAGAAGACCTGATTACTGTTAAGTGAAGAGAATAATTCTGTCTGATTTAGAAGTAATGTGTGACCATTATGATTTCAAGTATACTGAAGTCAATAGGAATCTTTTCAATTACTTCAGGAAGCTCAGGAAAACCCTTTTCAGTGCAAGCCATAAACTTATGGAGAGTTCAGACAGCTTCTTGTTTGGTCTTGGACTGTTTTGATTCTAGTTCGATTCTCAGTCTCTTTGTCTTCAAGAAACTATAAAACTCTTGTGAGGGCTTCTGTTAGCCTTACTCAGTACTTAGGAAATAAAACATTTTTGGATTTATGTTCAGCTTGTGTGCCTTTTTTCTCATGTAATAATTAATACAAATGTGGGCATAATTCTTCAAAAGAATAAACAACCTCAACTCGCACTGACATACAAGAGTAGTGAATGCTTGGATATTAATGGGGCAAGAGTACAAAACCAGTCAGTTATCTAAATGCAAGTATTAAATGGTCAGAGATACTTATTTTTGTACTTCCTGGATGCAGGTCATTGATCAGAACTTCCTCAGATCTTTGCAGAGACTCTAGATGTTGGAGTCAACCCCAAGTGCTGTCAATCATGCTATGTTTTCGCACTTTGTTTTTTAAACAGTTAGATCTGTCAGCAAAAATGTGTGTCCTTACTCAATTGATAGATTATTTTGTCTTCTTTATCTTTCAGAGGTACTCCAAACCATAGAGAGATGTCTGATAGAGGTCTTGGTAGTCTGTGTTTTACATTTTGCCAGAGAGAATAATATCTTGGGTAGGGATTAAACTGGCTTCTGCTTCACACTTACAATATCCCAATTTGTTCTGTAGTGGCACTCTTATTATGAGATTATGTCACTCTCCATGTGAGATGTGTTTCCTGGCTGTAGAGTTTTGCTTGTCACAAGCTGTTTCCTTCTTCTGAATGCACATGAACCCAATTCCCTGCTTTTGGACCCTTCTCACACTTTTAGAGGTACTCACTCTGAGTTGTATATTACATTGACTAATTTTCTGAGGGAGTAACTAATACCTCTCTGGAGACTTAGTGATGTCATTCTCTCTGAATATTTATTAGTACCTGCCACATGGTGCAATCCTTGCATTTCCAAATAAGCGAGAAATACAAGTTACTTTAGAAGAAAGTTTACGTGGTTGGAATAAAGCTTACTCTTAACAGGTGTGACTTGATAGTGTCAAAAGACAGAAAGAGATGTGAATATCACAAAACCTGTTTGTTTCCCTTACTTTGTCTCCTGACATCAGATCAGCATTAAAAGATATTGGTTTGCTTACGAACACACTTTAAGCAATTTGTGCTAAAAGGTATGATTTTCTTTTTTTTATCTGTTAGATTCATCTTGGTCTAACTTGCTTTAAGCATAAATGAAATTCCCAGCATTGAATTCATGGTTCAGTGAAATAGAAAACTGGCTACTAAAGAGCTTTATTTCAGGGAATGCTTGACAAGCTTAACTTTGTTATAGCATGCACTCTTCCTCAGTATTTCAGTGATTTGGTATAGGCTAGTAGGTGCATGAATACGAAGAGCATGTATGCTTTGATATTCTACAGCAACAATCACATGCATTCATGTGATTATTCATTAGCCTGAAAGGGTGTAAATTAGGTGGTTATGAATATTATTGAACGGGACAATGATGCCTCTGTCACCCCATTTGGCAGCTGCGGGGATGAATTCGACTCGGTAACAGCTTTATAATTTGGTGATTTTCCCCAGTGTACTCTCCTGTGTTGTGCCATCACACAGGGAGCCCCTCTGGGAGCAAGATGTTATTACAAGGATTGATGCTGACCTTGTCTATTTTAGCAGCTCAGTGTATCTCATCCATTCCCGATAGGGCTAAGCCAGACTTTCTCTCTTCTTCTCTGCTGTGACTTTGAGACCTTCTCTACCTCACTTTAGTTGATCCCTGTCCCTGTCTTGCTGCAGGAGCATGATAATGATTGTAGCTATTGTGAGCTTTTTTTGAGATTGGTTGAGATTCACTCAATTAACCTTTTTTTTCTGCATTTTTTTACTGTAAGCCATACTGACATTGCAGCATTCATTAAAGTATTTTTATATATCACAGCATCCAGAGTGACAAAAACCGAAACTTTTGAAGAAAGATTGAGGGAAATGATAGGAATTCTGTGTAAAATTTTAGGCTTTGCGTAGCCTACCAAACTGTAAGAAAGTTTTTCAGTGACTTCTTCCACTGTTACTGATATCCTGAACTTGGTTACTCCCTCTTCTGTGTCTATAGCTGTTCGTTATTGGCACGTGTGCCTCTTTGAGCAAATGCATTCATTTAAATGAGATACAGTATGTCAAGGTCATTTTATGTCTTAAAATAGGCCAAAATTAGCTAACCCATTGTATATAATTTTCTGCTTTTGATGTCTTCATAATAAATCAGTTTTCTGAATGATTTTTAAATAGAATTTTTTGAATTAACAAATAGTAATAATTACTAAGACTTGGAAAGTCATCATCAGTAACATAGATTAAATAGTTAAATAATTTAATCTGAGCGTCCCTAGACATATGATTGAGAAAGAAGTTCTTTATAACGGCAAGGTAGGGATTGAAATATGTCTTAGTATTAGGATTTCGAAGAACTGAGTATTCCAGAAGGGCTCAGATTTTGTTGGGAAGAGCAACTGTGGAATAATTTATTTTTATCCCCTGCAATATTTTCTTACTAGGTCGTCTCATTCGTCTTGTGTCGATGAAGATTACGATTCTTTAGCCCTTTGTGATCCTATGCAAAGGATGAACTGTGAAGTTGACAGCTTACCTGAGAGCTGTTTTGACAGTGGTTTGTCTACCTTGAGAGATTCAAATGAGTATGATTCAGAAGTGGAATACAGGCATCAAAGGATTTTTCAAAGGTCACAGTGTATGCATGAAGGCTTTGGTGGTGATGCTTCTGATACAGATGTAAGTGCCAGATTTACTCGTTCTCTGAGAAGGACCTTTGGTTGGAGAGAAAATTAGCTTCCTGTTTTTAAAATAAGATGTATCTTTGTCCACAGGCCAGTTAAAACTAAATATTTGGGTCATATGCATTTAAATGAAAACAGTGAAAATTTTTTTGAGAGTGTGTAAATAGTTAGTTCTCTTTTGTTTTTACATTTTTGATACCTTTTAGAGGTAATAATTTCATTTTTGAAGATTACATGATTTTTGAAGGTTGTTAAACAGTATGCAGAAAGGAGCTAATTTTCTAATGATAAAAAAGCAGATTGAAATAAAATAGATTTCCATTCACTTCCTCTTACTATGCTGTGGCAGTGGAGGAAAAAAAGCATGTATGAGAAAGAAGAATTCTGTTAGTGCACAGATTGACTTACACGCAAGGTCTTGAAGAATTAAAAAATCTAAGGAGGTGTTACTGTGTCTGTTTTTATTGTTAGTAACATTGAAAGAGTTACTGATGACTACATAGCAAGACCAGTATTAAAGACAGTAGAATGTCGGGTTTTTTTAAGGCAGATCATTTGGTGTGCATTTAGTAGACATTAATCTCTGTGGAAATTTTGCTATGAGTAGTGCTGATTACAGCTGTGCTGTACTTAATTTAGTTTGAGTAGTAATAGCATAGAGAGTAATATGTTTGGGGAAATCCTAATGTTTGAAAATAAGCTTTGAAATAAAGTATTTGTTTATTGTGACTGTGTTTTAAGCTGAAATTTTCATTAATTTGCTCCATCAGAAGGAGTACTGAAAGAATGCATGCCAAACAGTAAACATCTTAAAATACAAAATGTAGATTTTAGTAAACAGCAAAAATGAATAAGAACAGCATAATCACTGTGTTTTGATTAGAACTGCACAGCTGCATCTGTCATTTATTTCTGTTTAATCCCAACGGTTAAAATGTTTTAATCAGTCTTAGCTGTGCCTTTCCAAAAAAGCATACTTTTCTCACTGGAAAACTAACTCGTACTTTCAGATTCCAGAGATCAGGGATGAAGAAGAGTACAGTCCTGCTAACAGCACTGTAGTTTCAGACTGGAAGCCCTCACGACCAGTTAGTCGAAGCAGCTCAGTTGCTTCAACGAGGAAATACATATCTGCTCTCACCCCTCAGGTAATTAGTTATTTGGGGGAAAAATGGAAAATAGTGATACAGAGTCTTGGGGTTTTTTTATGAGGTGTTATAGAGGGATTCTTTTTATTTTCAGTCAGATGCAACTGAATGCACTCCAAAATACCCCAGTTCGGAGAAGGCTTACAAGATTGTTCTTGCTGGAGATGCAGCAGTGGGAAAATCCAGTTTCCTTATGAGACTTTGCAAGAATGAATTTCGAGGCAACACCAGTGCAACTCTGGGTATAATTGGTGTTCCACTTAAAGTGTTGAAATGAATTTCATTGTTATTTGTAGTAAAGTGGGTGAAAAGCCTCCCTTTGTGATTGCTTGCTAGGGTTTCCTGGATGTACAAACCCAGTTTTTTAGGCTGTGAGATCTAACTGAGTATTAAAGCTTAGTAATAACAGCTGTTTGTAGTAGACAATAGATTACAGGTCTAATTTAGTTTTTCTTTACAAAGCCTCTTTCTGAACAAGACAATGTACAAGTAAAGGTATTTCAGTGCAAGGAGCTTTTCACTGTGCATATGAACCTTTTTGCATTTTTCATTGCTTTCCTATATTTTCAGCTCTTCCTTCTTATATTAGTATTTCATACTATCCTTTCATGTCTTTCATACTATTTTTGTCACTATTTAATCAAAGTGTTATTGAAGCTTTGGTTTAAATACAGCTAGAAGGATTTATGACTGATTTCTTGTGTATATTAGTATAGCTGCCAGCTAACAAACTTGTCTTAAGGATTCCAAAGACTGAATGTTGCCTTCCAATCATAGTTACAGTTAAATATTTGTTTTATTACCTCTGAGTCAGGATTCTTGTTCTAATTTATCTTTTTCTTCCTTTGTATCTGAAATAATGTTTTTATAAAACATTCTCACTTCTTTGATAAAACTGTTTAGCAAAATAAAGCCAAGAGAGATCTTACTTGTTTTTCAGAATGCAGTTTGTATCAATGCTTCTGGGAAAAGACAAATTAAATACATTCAGGGGATTTTTCCTGTTCAGAAGCATATGCATGACTGACTGAAATCTCATAACCTATTAAAAGAGATGAATTTTGGAAAAACTGTTGTATATACCCCATACATTTTGATTTTCTGTGGGTTTTTTTGTAAGATTATTGATGATTTTTATTAGACTGTACTCATGATTTTTTTCAGGTGTGGATTTTCAAATGAAAAGATTAATTGTTGATGGAGAACCTACAGTGCTACAACTGTGGGACACAGCTGGGCAGGAGAGGTCAGTGTTCCTCTGCACTTTCCTAATTTGAATTATTTTGTTTGTAAAAGTCCTTTGCCTTTTTTCATCTAGGTGAAAAAAACCTTGTGTAGTTCATATGTATCTACCTATAAACAGATCCAGTTATTCTCTGCTGAGACCCCAAGACAGGTGAAGTGTTTGTTAGCTTTGGTGATGCTTGAGGTAATATTGCCTCTGTATAGAGAGAAATAGTTGAGGTTCACCACAGGATTAATTAATTAAATCCATGTGTCCCTCTTTAGTGATACAAAAAGATGGATTAGATGCACATGATTTCTTCTAATTATACTCCCTAGCTTGCTTTGTCCTTACACATCTGTAGTTCTAAGCAGGCTGTTTCTTAAAGATTCCCTTATCTTCCTTGCCGTCTCTTATTCTTTCCATGAAAATCCTGGTTTGCATTGTATTTAATGTATAGAAATTTCTTTCCAAAGACTTCAGAATTTTGCCGATAGTATCTTTGCAGATTGCTGAATGTATATCCCAGATTCTTCAAATTATTGTGTAAATATTCCTCAAAATCCTATGACATCTTTTCTTGAGAACCGTTACTTGTTTACTGCCAGCTTTTAAGACTTGCTAAGAGGTTAATCTAGTGCTGTGGAAGTCAGTTTAATATGTTAATTGGTGAAGATTTGTGTTGGTCTGTGTGTGTTTCCTTTTACCTGAGTGTGTGATTATGTGAAGTAAGTAGGTAGGAGTCCAATCAGTCTCCTCCCACATAATACATTTGTGAAGAATATTTTAATAGCCAATGTAAATACTTACCTACTGTACCTTGTTTAAGTGGACTGTGTGAAGTTCATGACAAAGATGACTGTAATTGATAATGAAGTCCTAGAATAATTTTACTGGTTACGTATCTTTTTCAAAGGAGATGAAGTAATCCAGTCAATTCAGGGAGTTACGTGTAGGTGAATTGTAGAATCATAGAACCAGTTAAGATTGGAAAAGACCTCTAAGCTCATGGAGTCCAACTGTTAACCCAGTATTGCTGTGTTTACCACTAAAACATGTCCCCATGTGCCTCATCCACACGTGCCTATTGAACACTTCCAGGAATGGAGATTCTGCCACTCCCTGGACAGCTCATTTCAATGCCTGACCACCCTTTCAGAGAATAAACTTTTCCTGTTATCGAATCCAAACCTCCCATGTTGCAATTTGAGACCAGATTATCTGTAACAGATACGCTGTAGATTGTTTTGATACCCAAAATAGTAATTGGGGTTTAGGAGAGAATCTTCTTGATCCTTAAGGAGCATTGGTAGACCTGCATCAGCAGTTTTCAAGAACTCAGTGTGTTGTATGGAGAGAATTGTACTCGGTAGTGAAATTAAATAATGCTGTGTTCTTGATGATGTTAGACTGAACTATTTTTTGGTAATGTGGCCTTATGCAAACTTTTTTTTTCTGAAAGATTTCGAAGTATTGCTAAATCATACTTCAGAAGAGCAGATGGTGTCTTACTACTATATGATGTAACATGTGAAAAAAGCTTTATTAATGTGAGAGAATGGGTGGATATGATTGAGGTAAGACCATTATGTATATACAGCTTATAAACTATGTTTCACTACATTGTTAGCCCTATTATTTATAAAATTTTAGTATCTGTAAATTGTAATTATTCAGACTACAGGCTGTCAGAGAAATAAAAGCTACATGGAAGTCCTTAATGTATCTTGACATACTCAGTTAGAATTCAATCTGATACATCTTTTTGTGTTAGAGGATGCTGTGCAGTCACACTCTTCCCATTCACTTCCTTTGAAATGAACGTGCAGCATCTTGCGGATGGCTTGAGTATTCCTTGGAAGTCTTTGCATTTTAAACCAATATATTAGATTGTGTAAATTAGGTATAGGTCAAGTGAAATTTTTAGTATTTCTTTTTATTTGTACTTCTTGTCTGTTTATTTGAATATGAATTTGCATGTAGTGCAAGGGGTTTTTTCTTATGCTGGAGGCGCTTAATTGGAGGGAAAGTGGCATGCAAAATATTTAGTTCATCTTCTCTGAAAGCATTTTGTTTCAATCATGGTATAGGAGTTGGTTACTTTTCCTGTAGTAATTTCACCATACAGTATTTGGACACAGTAACCAATTCCATTAGATTAACTTAACATATTAAATTCTTTGTTGGGAAACAGGGCTTATGGGAGAATGGAAGCACATCTTTGCAGGCTGATAGTTAAGCTCAGTGCTTACATTTTGAGTGATTTATAAAAAGTTCTAAGCATAACTTTCATAATTTGTCCGTTTTTTCTATTAGCATGCAAGACTTTGTGGGAAGGAAGTTGGTATGACATGATGATGTTAGCCACTTCTTTGTATTCTGAGTGTTCTAGCAATAAGCAAATAAAATTCTCTTTACAGGATGCAACTCACGAGAATATTCCAATTATGATGGTGGGAAACAAAGCAGATCTCCGTCAGGCTGTTACAGAACAAGGACAAAAATGTGTGCCTATAAACTATGGGGAAAAGCTGGCCATGGTAAGGTCCAAGTGTACTGCATTAGTATAAAATGATCTTAGGAATTTTAATCAGAAAACCATGTGAGAAACTAGTAAATGAAAGTAATTTTCTGGTCATTTGACCAAGTTGAGTACTGAAGATTCATGGATACTTTTCATTAAACTATCCTGTTTTGATGGTGTTTGCTGAGTTAAATCACATCTCAGTGTCTACTGAGCTGAACTTCATTACTGGCTGTGAAAGACTTTTCAGTCTTTTTCGTAAAAAAGGGAATGGACAGAAGACTGAGTTTTTCTGCTGCTGAATAGAAATTGCCAGTTCAAATATGAAGCACACTATTGGCTGGTTTGTGTCTGTCCAGCTTTTGAATGGATTATTTTCATCTTCAAGAGACTATCTTGTATTCCCGCTATGTGTGCAGAAAGAAAAACTGAATTCTCTGCTATAAATAGAAATATGGACAAGTTTTTTGCATGTATATTTATGGGGGATAAGAGATATACAAATCCTGTATTTTGTAGAATAATAGGGAGAGTCTTAAGGGTCTTGAGTGGCTGAGTGCTTGCACAATTGATTGATTAAACTGGGGCAGATACCATGTCTGTTAATTATGGAATGATGGTTTTGGTTAGATGTTGTAGCTTGAGTAGCTAACAAGTTAGCTTAAGTAATCTGTCCTGGCAACTCTTTTGCTATTTTCCAGTCTTATGGACAAGAAGATTGAGTTTGGACATTAAGCTTATAATGTTTTTTATTCAGTTTATTAATTTGGAATATACTGAATATAAACCAGATATAATTAAAAAACAGTTACTGTTTTATTTCACAATACTAAAGTGAGTATGTTGGACCATGAAGAGCACTAGAAGAAATCCTGTTCATTTAAATGTGTCATCGTTCTTTGTGTTACTCGGAAACAATTTGTAATTAAATATACATGTTCACATGGGAACCATCTCAGATCAGTTAGCTTAACATTTTATTTTTACTCACAGACTTATAATGCGCTGTTCTGTGAAACAAGTGCTAAAGATGGATCTAATATTGTAGAAGCAGTTCTTCATCTTGCTCGGTAAGTCACTGTGTTTCTATTTTCACATAAACACATCTGAGTATATCTTACAAAAGGACATTGTATGTGAATATACATACAAAAATACACACATAGTTTTAAAATTATACCAACATTAAAAAAAATTTAAAATAATACTCTGTAAATGATTATAGATTTGCAAGATGAGATTTATTCTCAGTTTAATGAAGTAACATTTTTGCTTGAAAATGTTACAAATCTGTCTCAGTAATTAATATTTAAATTAGGACTCAGTTATGGAGCCCACAGTTTTAAAACCTGTTTGATGAATGAATTTTTATTTTAATTGTGGTTTTACTTCCTTAACTCTCATAATTTGTTTTGAAATGTATTTTGTAATTATTTCACACATACTAATATGTATTCAGTTTTATTACTGACCATTCTAATTACTCATCTTTTCTTTGATATCCCCATGTCTAAGTTACTTACAAGATAGAAATTCTGTTCATATTCATTTAGCACCCTGGTATTTCTGTGATAATGTGTGAGCCAAATATTACAATTCTAGTAACCATTTTTGGTTAAAGTATAATTTTGAAAGACTAGTGGTCTGTAATCCATAATCAGTCATATGTTCACAGCTTTAATCTGCATTTATAAAAAACATCCAACAATGTGCATCTTTTCTGTGAAAGTGAATTTATACTTGAAACTGATGTTATTTGGTTTTGTACTTTGAGCTATGAACATACTCTTTTTCTATGGTAAAATACTGAAGCAAATAAGTAAAAATTCTCAAAAGAAAAGGGAAGGTAAATCAGAACATTAGGGAGTTACTATATATTAGAAAAAATTATATTTTTATCACCATGGTTTGCATAGAAATATCAATATGATTCCCAAATTGGAAACTTGTGAAACGTGTTGATTCTGTGCTAAATTCCGTAGTATTAGACATGCAATAGATGGTGATGAGCTCTGCAACATATAATGGGAGAAATGGAAATGTCAACATGTATAGAAATATGTTAATTGGGTGCATTTTTTGTTTGGTTGTGGTTTTTTTCTTTTACAGCGAAGTGCGAAAACGAAGTGATAATCAAGATGATACAAGATCAGTAACCAGCCTGGCTGGGACACCTGTCAAAAAGTCGGCACTCACAAAAAACTGTTGCAATGTTTAAATTACAGATAATTTTCCTCACCTAAATAGCTTGTCTATTTAAAAAACCCCAAGCCTACAACGAAACTGAAATATTTCAGTAATATTTTCTTTTTATGATGGATTTATAAATTTGTATATTTAGAAACTACACATAATATTCAAAATCCAGACACTATTTTCTCTTCATTTGTATTTGTGAAATTGCTTCACCCCATAGACTCTGGTTTCACTTTTCTTAAATAATGTAATTCAATGAAATGAGCTCAGAATCAATGTTAGAGTAGTCACTACGTACAATATTGTAATATGTATTGTTGTCTCTACCTTCATGTTTCTTTATGGTGTCATAAGTATTTCTTGTATACAGAATTAATACTATCCAGTATCACTCACAGGTAAAGAAAAATTACAGCTTCAATTAATTTAATCTCTTTTCGATCATGTTTGCTTATCTCGTTTTTGAGTGCCTTAAGTATAATTTGATGAAATGTTTCTTAAGAAAACTCCAAACCATTAAAAGGTTGCTTAGGTCCAAGTAGTCCCTGAGTTTAGGGGTACCAGAATGGTCTTTGCTGGGAGAAGGGCATGGCAAGTACATGGCATTCTGTTGTAGTTTCTCAGAAGTTGGCTAGTTAGAATGTATTTAATTTTTAGCGTTGGGGTTTGATTAAGAACTGAGAAGTAGACTTTACATCTGATTCTGCACAATTCAGAGGTGAAATTTGTCTGGACTATTGCACTTCAAAATTCCAGAGAGAAGGTCACACTTGCGATATGTAGGATTGCTGAAATGAGTTAATGATCCAATATCTGCCTGTTTGTTTAGGCTAGATCATTTTTGGTATTACAGAGTGATACAAGTTGTAATTTTTCTCTTTTGTTTTTCAAATATCTTCCATTCAGTCAGTAATAGTGAAGGATTGTAATAATACATAGGAATATTATTTAATGGATATTTCTTAATGCATTTTAAAAGTTTTAAATCTGCAGGTGAAAAAGGATTGCTGCACATGCACAAGCATTTGTACGAACTGTTCATTAAAAGAGAAACCTGGAATGAACAGCAACCACTTAACCTTAATGAGAGTTCCTTGATTTTTCAAAAGTTCGGAGAAGCTCACCAGGGGTGGTAGCTTTAGGTGTCAGCATCTCTAAAAACTGAGTTGTTATTGTTTAAAATAGTTCAAAAAGTTCTATAGTGTAGTAAAAAATTATGGGCATTTATACAGTTAGCAGTCATAATCCAGTTCTTCTTAGCTTTCACTGATTTTGATCAAAATGGGATAGGACCTTTTCAGAGCCAGCAAACTGTTACCTCCTCTGTTTACATTAATAAAACATTTCCAGGCCTGAAGCCTAGTTCAGTAAATCAAACTTGGATAAAGTTTTAGCAGCTGATGGAAAACCCATATGACCGACAGCTGTTGCTGCATTTTATCAGCGCTGTATCAGTGAACATTGTAAAGCCTGTGCTGTGTTATCTCTTGTATAAAATGTGGAGTTGTGAGAAACAGAGTGGTTCATAATTTACAGGAAAAAAAGGTTTAAACTAGGAAAAGTAGTGTTTTTAGGCGTCCTTTCAAACCTCTAATCAAAACAGCTAATCATCAGGTAATTATCAGAAATTTTTTTAACAAGAATGAGAAATCTAATGCCGGATTGAATAAGACATTTTATTTCCATGTATCGTAGTTCAGTTCTAGAAGACGTGATGTTTGGTGGGGTTTTCTAGAAGTACTAAGGGAATCTTCATATGCTACCTAATTCCATGCAGGAGACTTTAGGGTTGTAGCATCTTCCCGCACAGCTGTACAGGAGGGGCCTCACTGTAGTTCTGAGGCTTATGGAGCAGGTGCAGAGAATGAAGGACACTCAGGTGTATCAGGAATATGTCTAATCACATACATATTGTTTGCTGTTAACCCTATATTATTTAAGAAAAAAATGTACAGCTTTGATTAGCTTCTTTGAGGAGAAAAGCCACGTTTAACTGACTGCATTGATGAGGGCCTCTTCTGTGTTCTTTGTGTGCAAACCCTTCCCTCTGTTCATATGAGTGAAATGGAAGTAAAATTAATTTGGGATGCATTTGCAGATAATTCTTCCTATAGCAGTAGGGAGAAAAGAAGAAGATTATCCAGTGCTTGGTTTCTGAAGTGTGAGCCTTCAACACATAGGCATTTGCATTTTCTCAGGATAAGAAGGTCATGATTATAAGCTGTTACATTCCAAAACATTTCTCCTTCAGTGTTGTTAACTTGGAGCACCTAGACTGGGGATCAATGTTCTATGTGTGTGTCCTGAGCTACTGTGTGACCAGCTCTGTTGTCTTGGTCCTCAGTAAATGACGTGAAATGTTTGCCTAAACCTTGTTGACACACCTGCAGGAGCAAGTGTTTTGCCTGGATACAGAGAATCACATAAAGTTGCTTGCAGGAAGGATTTCTGGAAGTGGTTTTGTCCAGCCTCCCAAGGACCCAAGCAGAGATGGACTTTTGCCATCCTTAGTTCGGGTTATCTGTGGGTTTGGCTAGCTAGCCTGTGAAAATGCTTTAAGACAGAGGTACTACAACCATTCTGGGCAACATGTTCCCATACTTGCCATCCTTTCCTGGGTAAATATTTCTCTTCACGTCCAACCTAGGTTTCCCAAGTGCCTACAAATTTATAACAGTTCCCCCATTATTTAATTTCTTGCTACTAACAAGAGTTTGATGACAATCTTGGTGACTCCCCTTTCACTGTCGGTAGATCTCCCTTGGCCTTCTGTCCACCAGTGTAACAGTGTCAGGAGTATCTCTTGCAAATGGGGGTTCCGCATCTCAGAGTTGGTGACGTGTGCATGTGTAGTAATTGCTTTCACATCTAATATTTTTATCATACAGAGGGTGTCATGTAAATGTCCATGCTTGTAGAGAGCCTGGCTGAAGGATGTGAGTTCAGGGACCTGCCTTCACATGTGTTTTTCCCTCTCTACAGGCCGCTGATATTTTGAGTACTTTTGTTTTTCATTTGTTGTAATGACCAAAATCTATTTTACGTTATTTAGCCAAGTTATATAACCTGAGTTCATTTATTAAGTTCTGTAGTTTTTTTGTGTCATGTAAAGCAACTTTGATTTAAAGCAGTGTTGTTTTCTAAATAAGATTCAGGGTTGAAGATTGTTAACTGTTAACAAAACTTTACCTTGGAGTAATTTTATGATCAATGTCTAGCTGACTTAAAAAGCACTGCTAAATGGGGATATAGCTATAGCTCAGTTGGAACTTGTTTTAGAAATCCTGTGATGGTCAGCTCCATCATGTCTTGAATGTTCACATAATACCATGTTGAATTCATGTTAAAGCAAAAGAACATGGAAAAATATTTAAATCTAGAAATTAAAGCATGTATTTATACATGGAAATAATGAATGCATAGTTTTTTCAGTTCTTTTGCTTTGCAAGGTTCCCTGTGCTTCAACCTAAAAGGTAAAATGGCAAACATCACCTTTATGTTTTGACATGGTTGCACTATTGTCCATTGAATGTTTTTATGGTTTTGTTTAGTACATAAGAACTATTCATTTAATCGCACAAGTTTATTTTTTTAGTTAATGGAAGTGTTCCCTTCATACATGTATTTATTTGAAAAGGAAAGGCCTTTTATGTTTTTCCTCATGATTTGTAAATAAATTGTTTTTATTCAGTTGACATGGAAGCATTATTTTGTCCTGTATTTTGGACCCTTTTTAATTGTAATATATTACACATTTCTGAGGCAATAGTTTCTGTGACACACTCCAAAAATGTTTTATTATATAAGTCCTTGTAACCACTTTGTGCCTGTTTAGCAGATATTAGTGGCTTAATAAGACAGGCTGTAGCTTCCAACTTCTGTTATGGCCTTATATGGCTTAAGTATTTTTCTGTGTAACTACTTTTGTATTGACTAGAAAATCCTCTGTTAGGAAAAGAAAAAATCACAAAAATCACAGTTACAAATCTGTATACAATGTTAAAATGTACTTTAAGGAAAATATCTATAGGCCACTCCTGTAACGAACATTGTATAGTAGCTGTGCATACATGCAGATCTCCAAATAAAGTAGTAGGTTCTGTGCTAGTGCAGGAAATCCACATATAGATCCTTTTAAAGAGGTTTTCTTTTTTTTCCCCCTATCCACTGCTATACAACAATGCTAGGTAGCATTTTAGGTAAAAATACTGTATCCAAAGATCCCCAAATCATAAACCAGAGGGACAAATATATTCATACAGTCATGTTATGTCATTATATAATAAATATATTTCCAAGATGTTTCTAGCTGTGTCAGACAATTATAAAAATGGACTAATATCTCATATACAGTTCCCATGGTCTTAACCACTACCTCTGCCAGACTTGATATAGCATGTAATACTCTCCCTTGAACCCTGCCTGGGCTACTTGTGGATTAGAGAAGCTTTTTAGAGCACCAATTATTTTATTATTTTTCTTCCACTGTATTACTATCAGTTCTAAACCTTTCTTATTGGCATCCTTAGGACTGGTAATATCAATATTTATCATTACTAATTTTTTAAACTATCTTGAGAGAGAACTCAGGAGAACTTGCTGTAAAAGAAAATTTGAGTTAATATGTGAAGTGTAACTGAGTTTGTACGAAGAAGTTCTTTTTCTACGATTCTGCTCAAGTTATGGCTTCAGATAGCTGGATTGATAGGAAATTAGTCCTTAAGTGGCTGGGTAGCAAAGAAAACCAGGCTATGGAGGTTTCTCACTGAATATAAAAGGAAGTATGTAAAATAAAAGTGTATTTTCTTACCAGTATGAGGAAGAAATTGTGCCCATTGCGTGTTCATCTTTTAATAAAAGTCTGTATATTCTCTAAATGAGGTTCTAAATTGTGAGAAGTTTTTTAAAATTTTATACTGTTTACAAGCAAACTGCTGTTTGTGCAGCTTGTTCCTTCTTAAAACAACAGATCATTTAATTTACTGTAATTTTGTATATATATATGTTTAAAACCTACACCTGTCCTGTATTACAAATTACTGTATAATAAAACATGCTTCAGTAGCCATTTTTCTTTGCTGTATTTTCTTTTTGTCAATGCTTATGAGCAGCAGTCCAGCGTAGCATCTGTGACCTGTCAGCTTAATGTTGTTATGGTTCACCAGCTTCTGCAGCCAGTTGCATGCAAGAGTGATGTACCCAGCCACTGGTATCTGGCTGCCTCCAAATTTTTAGCCTCAATGAGCAGTCATCAGCTTTGAGCTGAGAGATATCCCTCACTGTGATTCCTGAATAAATCTTGCTGTACCTCTTTACAGAGATGTTTTAGCCACTCTGTCTCTAACCTCTAATATGTGATATTAGTAAGGTAAGAAAGACAAGTAGCAAGAAATAACCAGGCTATTGCAAATACGCTTCACATAGGGCCCTAGGCATCAATAAAAAATACTTAGGGGTACATATGTCAAAGACAAAAAATGCCAGAAAATGCAAATTAAAAGCTACTTCAGGTAAAACTGGCCAGTTTAAATGTTACCATGGAATCACAGAATCATATAGGTTGGAGAAGACCCCCAAGATTGAGTCCATCGGGGCAAGTGTGAGACCAAGTCCTGTTCTTCTAATCTCACGTGTGACTTCACTAACGATGGGATCTGGAGCTAATGTGTGAATGTGTGATGCTTTCCTGAGCAGAGCAATGAACCCTGGAAGGAAGGATGGTGTGGCGGTGAGCACTGTGTCACAATCAAAGTGCCCTTTTCAAAACCTGATTTCCATTCTTCTAGAACATAAAGATGCTATGACATCAAATTTAATTTTCATGTTAGTTTTCCTCTTTAGGTATTTCCCCTTTTATTTTTGCAACCCATTCTTTACCAGCCACCAAAGCAGTAAGAATTAAAATACGGTTTTGCTTTCTTTACTATTTGCACAATTTAAAAATTATTGTTGAAACAGAAACATTTAGCCATATTTAACACCTGATGTTATCAACATATAATCAGAAACAATTTTTATAATCTTACTTTAGGGGGCTATCTCCTTTTACTGACATTATAGTCAGCAGGGAATTCTTGTTCGTAAAATAGTGTGCAGCAAGAAAAGTTGGTCTTACTACAACAAAAAATATACACCTGGTGGTTTTCTGTTTACATTTTGTGGTTACTTTCTGCCAGTAATCACAGATTTCCTAAAATCTTGCTATTGTTTTCATTTTGAAAAAGGTATTTTAAGAAGGTCTTACTTAAAAATAGGAAACACGTCAAAGACAGAATCAAGGATGTAGTCCTTAAAAGAATGGAGAAAATACTCTATGAGTTGCATATTTTTCCTGCTCCCCAGCACCAAATGAGAACTTCCATGAGGACAAAAATTTGAGGTGTTTGCACCAGAATAAAAGATCAATGAAAAAATGTAAGCTGCAGGAGGAAAAGACCAGAACTGTATTTAGTACACAATAGTGACTACCTCATGTATGTTTTTCCTGAAAGTAGCTTTCCACTTAAGTTTGTATCCATTCCTGTGGAATGCTTTATTTTTGTAGTTTTTAGGGAATTGTTCTTTTCATGTCACAAACATATTTTTAGGTAACTGTAATTGGAATGGTTGGCAAAGATCTTCAGGCATTTTGCAGTAAATTTATCAAAGTTCGCTTTTACCAATTGAATGAGTCAAATTTGCCAGAGATTTGCAATAATTCCACAAAACAAACTCACTTAACCTTTATGTACTGAATAGATGCACATTCTAAGATAAAATAATAAAGCAAATTAACTTGGTGAAAGATGTCGAACTAAAACCAGGTCTGTGAGAGCAGATGATACTGTATTGAACTATGTGTGTAAATGATAGAAATAAAAATAGAAGTTATTGAGTGAAATGTTTTAGATTAATCTAAACCCCACACTGAATTATAGTAACAGTTTGTGAAATAGTTGATATTTTGCAAAATATTTCTGCTAGTCTTTATGCCAAAATGAAGACATTGTTCTGGCACTATCAGAGCTGTAACATTAAACTTGCCTATAGATGAGTTCTGGGCCACAAGAAACCTAAACTGAACCATACACAGCCTTTGCCAGCTCTGTAACTCTTGCTGTTCTTATTCATTATCCTTGATCAAACAGGTGGAACGCTGTACCAAAGTTCTATAGATAAAATAAATTCTACTAAGAAATTCTGCAAATTCACAAGAATAGATACACTTTTTCTACATTTATATTCAAGCCATCTGCAGTGACCAAGCAGGAGTGAGAGTGTAAGGCTAAGCAGTGACCAGTAAATTGATTTTCTACAGCAATGCTCTAATTCTGGAAAATCAGGTCTAGGGAGGTGTATACTCATACATACCAGTGTGCACATAAACATTGGCATATATACCCTTTTTTTCATTTATATACAAACATGCATATATGTATGTATACTGCGTGCATACATGCATGTGAAACAATGACTCCTGTCTTTCTGTTAAAAAAAATTAAAATCCTAGATCACAGGAGCCTTCCTGTAGTGCTTTTCATGAAAGGTAATGTTGGCATCAGTCTTGTCATCTTTCAGTGTGTGTCTGCACTCTACAAGGTTGTGTCTATCTAAGCATGTACTGGCAGTTATGTTTGCTTTTGAAACCCAGAGAATTTTTAGTGTTTCATTGCAAAGTGCTTTGGGCTGCTTTGCACATAGAATCACGGAATCATTTAGGTGAGAAAGACCCTAAAGGTCATCAGTCCAACCATTAACCCAGCAGTGCCATCACTAAACTGTGTCCCTAAGTGCCACATCTATGTGTCTTTTAAATCCTTCCAGGGTTGGTGACTCAGCAAGGTCCCCAGGCAGAACTACTGTACCAATGTTTTATCCCATTCTGTATTTATCTGGGAATGTGTATCAACATTTGAGTACAGAAGTGCCTCAGAATGAATCTCTTTCAAGATTTACATGAATGGTTTACATTGCAAGGTGGTTCTAATGAACAAATAGTGTCTTTTCTAAGCACTCTATGGACCATTTGAGCACTACAGTTCTCACAGAATAACTGCATTTTGAAGAAGAACATGAATAATTGTAGCCTCAAAGTGCTGTGATGGATATAAAATCTGTCCTTCTAAAGTGGGGGAGATAATTTTGTGGGCATAATGGAGAGAGAGTTTTTTCTGCCTGGTAAAGAAAGACTTCTGTGTTTTTATCTCTTGCCCCCTTCCCCCCCCACCCCGTGAAGTACTAGGGTAGATACGCATCATGCGGCCTGTGTGCAATTGCTTCCCCAGAGAGCATGATGACAAATCAAGGTTTTAAGTGAGTTCAAAATAAATACGACGCTTTAAGTGTATGAAACAAATAGGTGCTGTAGAGTGTGGAATATATTTGGTGATTAGTTACTGATAGCATTTTGTTGAATAAAAGTGGTAAAATTGTACTCCCAAAGAATATATTTGAAGCTAGATGGAAAGCTTTAAAATTCAACCAGTGTAGCATAGAACCAGTGAAGCCTGTAGAAATATGAATGAAAGATGTATAAACAGGTCTAACCTCAATCTTTTTCTTTAAAGACAAGTTCTGTAAACATTTTGTTAAGTTATAATGTTTTGTTAAATTCCATATTTTCCTTGCTTTTATCTTAAATTTGAGATTTAGGATTTAGGCAACTGAATATTTTATGTATCAAGAATTTAAAATATTTTCTTTTTGAAGCAAAGTAATTTATCGAAAAAATATAAGCAAATATTTGAAGACTAAAGTCAGTCTGCACAGCGCATGAAAAAAGACTTACTGTTCTTCTCCCAAGTCTAGAGTTTTCTAGTTCTTATTTTCATGTTTTTATCTTCAGCTTTGTCTGGTGTCTCTACCTGCCTATCTATCCCATACTCTCTTTCCATGCTTTTCCACACCCTTCCATTAATCTACATGCAATTATGCATATTTTTTTTATTTTCTTTCACCCATAGCTGTATCTTTGCAAGCTTCCATCCGTTCTGTTTCACAATGCAAGGACTTTGTCTCCTGACACTCCCACATCTGTGTCTGCTCTGCCTTAGGAAAAACTTTCTCAGATAAACATGTGAGAGTTTCTTTGCCATGTTACTAAAAAGGAGCCCAGGTGGTAGACTCTCTGAAATGTTTCAGATTGGGAAATGTGTTTTTATCACCACTTCTTTTCAGATCAGAACTTATTGGTGGAGTAGAAAAGTGCAGTGCAGGAACCTAGAAGAGTCCACATGTGCATCCAGAGACTGATTATAAGTTAGACAGCTGTTTAGTATTTAGCACACTCTGTTCTACCAGGTTCATTGCAGAACTAAAAGGTTTGTTAGTGACAGAAGAAATAGTTTGCTGCATTCACCTGGAGTATTGTAATCCTCAGTTAACCAAAAAGAGGAATGTATTCTGCTTGTCAGAGCACAAGTGCCTGAGAATCCAGAAGTTGTTGCCAAATTGAAAGACTAAAATTTCATGAACAACTTGTTTTGGTTTTTTTTTTTTTTACTATTAATCTGATTCAAAAGATAATTTTACTGAAGCTAGGTAGAGAAGACAAATTTGCAAAATAAAAAAAAAAGTTGTGTCCTCAGGACTGATTGATCTGAAAGGCCTGGGCATGTGCTCTGATCATGTTCCCCATAAGGAACGCACTTGTTTTCTGGTGAAACAGGTAGGTTTAAGATTTTGCATCACGAAACTGTATCAAAGGGTGTGATTTTCATCATTTTTGCAATATGGGCAAGTTCCCATCAGAACACAAATCTATATACTAAACAAAAAGAAAAGTCACAAAATATTTGACATTTGGAACTACAATATTAAGGACTATCAACTTGTCTACTATGTAACATATTTTTTTTGAAAAGTAAAGTTTAATTTTTAGCAAACATTAAAGCAGTCTTTTACTCCCACTGAAATACTGGGCAATTCTGCACATGTGCAATTTATAGAATGAAGGCAATGATGCACGTTTGTCATTTACACTTCTTTTTGTTTAAAAATGACTGACACTGTTTATTGAGAAAGTCCCCAGTAGTGCAGACACTGTCACATGCATAAGAAGTTGCAGAGCTAAATTAGATCAATTTGTTCCTTTAACTAATTGTCATGTAATATAGTTATCTTGTTTTCAGCTTTTCTGTAATGCTCGTCATGCACTATTTTATTGCAACACAAGAGTATTCCTGATTGTAATTGCATTGCTCTACACATTCAATTTGCAGAAATATGCATTTATTTACATTCAAATACTTTGTTTATTGAAATGACATTTCAAATCTAAGGTTAATTCCCCAGTTGCAGCCTCTTCCCCAATTGCATGTCCTGTGCTGTCACTAGAGGGCAGCAATGTCAAACATAAAACTATTTTATCCCTGGGGTTTGGCTCCTGTTGCCAAAACGAGGACGCAAATCCCCGACATTCGAAACACGCAGTCCAAACGTGGGTTTGTATCGCAGAACATTTGCCCTATGTTAGTTACATTCAGTTCTGTTTTCAGTAAAACAGCCTTTCTTAGTGGTTTATTACTTGCTTGTGAAAACTCCCCCAAGGCTAAAACTTCACATTCAACAATCTTGTATCATTCTCCCACCCTCCTTTCCACCCCCAACACGTTGGGCTTTTGCTATAGATTGGTTTGTCTGTTCTCTTGTTGGAGTGTGGGGTGCAGCAGATTCTTCTGTGGCTATGGGTGCCAGCTGCTTCCTTGAAAAAATGGATGAGTTTCATTCTTTGATTTTTTCGTTTGTCTTTTAGGTTACTGTTATTATGAAAAAAAGCATTGCTCAGGGCAATTTTCTGTAATGACAAGCATTTCATCATAGCCTTTGAATGAAGGGGAAAAAACACGTTCTGCCTCCTCTGACTGATTTTTCACAGAGTGAGGAATGTGTGCTGCATTTTATGTCCTAGGGTATCTTGTGGGCTGAAGAGATTACTTCTTCTAAGAGTCTCTTTATATGTGTGTCTTGCTAGCTTGACTTTGTGAATTTTGAGTAAGCAAATAATAACAATTTAAGAAGTAGAAGACTTGCACTTTGAGACCATCCTGATTGGAGTTTTTGGTACTGTAAAGGCATGCATTAAATGGCAATTAACTCAATTTAAGTAAAAAACCTGTAAATGTTAAGACTGGCTAGTCCCAAGGTATTTATTTATTCATTACTCCATTTCATCGATGCAGAAATGTTTGTTCTTTACCCTGCTGATCAGCCTAGGGTAATGAACAAATGTTTGCAGTTGGAAACAAATAAGCTCTGTGCTAGCCTTACTGTGTGCAATGGAAAGCACTTGCAAACACAGAAAAAATGACTCATTAAGTGGTGAACCTCTGACCCTGGAACAAAGACATGGACCTGATGGTACAGTAGCTTTTGCCTTCACTGCAGAGGCTGGAGGCTGAGGTGAGAACTGAGCCACCTCTGCCCCCACATCCCCTGCCCATGAGGCCCAGGCTAACCACCTGCAGCTGTGGGGAGCTTGATGCCCCCGTGGGATGATGGCATCTCTGAATCCAAAATTTCCAGGTGTTGTATAAACAAAAAAAAGAGGAAAGGATCTGCCCCAATCAGCTTCTGGCCGCGTATGTGGTCCCGACCCAGCAAGGTGCTGGCCAGCGCTGGTGGGGGATTGCTGAGGACACTGGGGCACCCCGGGGCATGGAGAGTGAAGGGGAAGCAAGACCCTGAGGGGGCTGGCCCAAAGATGCCCCTCAGACGGGGGGCTGCTGAGTGGGAGGGTGGAGATGCAGGGCTATGCCCGCCGCTAATATAAAACATTGTCCCATGGTGTGAGTGCTGTGGTGAGCGCTGATGTCTCCTGCTGGGGATAAGCTCCAGGGTGTATTTTTTTAAGCCAACCCCCTCCCTTTGTGTGGGACAAGAGAGAGCAAACATTGCTCTGTTGTGGGCTAGCAAGGCTGGGGTGAAGGTGGAGAGGAAATTAATGTAACAAATGAAATAATTTCATAATTAATGAAAGGGAATGGACACAGAGGCCTGGAGAGAGATGGGCACAGAAACCACAAATAAGGCCTTGAGAGAGTTCTGTTTATGTGGGCAACCTGCAACACCACCTATTTTTGAGAGGGTGCCAGGGCTTTAGACTCCAAGCATGCTGTTCTGCATTGCTAGAAAAATTGCATAAAGAAGAACAATATTTTGTGCTCAGCCAGTCTGTCTGTGCCATGTGGCCTTGCCGCACACTCAGTGTTGGTGCTGCCTTGCGTTCCCACGCGCCACGTGGGGAGCAGGGCACAGCCCTCTGTGGGACTCGGCTGCACAGTTTTATATATACTCACATTGGTTTACGTAAATTTATTTATTTATTTATTTATTTATAAGAGAGTATTCTAAGATTGTTTCATGTCCATTATCTGGAAGAGCCCCGACCTGACATCATCTACGTCTCTAAAGGACTTGTTGGTGGCATCCAGTAAGTATCCAATAGACCTCTCCAGTCACCCTGGGGAGAAAATGCCAACATGCTCTGCAAATTTGGACATAAACTTGACTGTCTAAAGGTAGGATCTAATCCCTGATTAGATGGTAACTGTGTAGAAGTTGCATTAGAGACCCCTTGACTTCATGAGGAGTTTGTAAGATGGTCAGTGCTGAAGCTACTGTGAGGTGATGGGGTCTCCAGAGACAAAATGGGTTGTGAGTTGTTACTTTTCCTTTGCCTGAACTTAAACCATAAGAAAATAGGATTTTTTTTTTTTAAACTCTCATAGAAAGCTTTTATTTCTGGCTTGTTTTCTGTGATTTTTGGGAGGAGTTGAGTGAAATAACATTATTTTACATATGTATTCCTTGTGGAGAGATTTGATGTCAAATGGCATGTGTATGTGTGTGTGTATGTGCCTATTAATATATATGTATATATACACACACTTTTTTCCAAAATGAGTTGCTTATGAGGTTTCAAAAGCCATGTTTCTGTGATTGTTTTTGTGTTGCTTCAGTAACTCTGGAGCATTTATCCATGTAATAGCATGGTCTTCTGCTTCACTGGTTATATAGAACTCATGCCTCAATAACTTTGTTTGATCAGATTCAGATGAAATGCTGCTTAATATATTTTGTGTTTAAAACTTACTTTTAGCAAATAGGAAAAGCAGATATTTAACAAGACATAATCAGGTTGACTTAATGGGCTAATTAGGTTTCAACATATATATTAAAATAGATGGCTGAACCACTTGTTTTTAATTGATGTAAATGTTGCTTTTTATTGTGGTACAATTGAAATGTGAATTATTGGCAAATACAGTTTTTGTAAATTAAGAGATCTTAATTCCTGTATAAATAAAAAAAAATCCTAATTGGCAGTGTGTTTTAGAAATTGATTATGGAAGTTGATTTAGGAAGACAAATATCCATGTGACTTTTACAGATTCCTCACAAGATGATAGTGGGACAGTTACTACAGGGCATTGTGATGCTAATTTAAATTAGCCTAAAAGAGCAAGCTTAACCCTTATATTGCCAGTACTCCAAAATAATTAAACTCTCAGAGCTGAATTGGCTGTCCTAGTGGATATGTGAACCTCCATCAGATAAAAATTAATCAAGGAGTGGGAGATAGTCAGAAGGTTAGTTCCCACATCTCAACTAACTTAGTGGTCATCTGAATCTCCAGTCACTTTCTTGCAGCTTTTTGCAGTTCAGCAGTTACTTTCAATGAGCTCCAGGACAGATAAAGGTTGTTCTGGAACAAGCAAGAAAGTAGTCTTTTTGAATCTGAGAGTCTCACCAGCTGTGCCTTCCCATGTCACTGAAATTCCAGCTCAAACTCTGGTATTAGTAATCCCACAAGTATGGCAAAGCAGAAGGGTTGTTGTTCAAATGGGTTTCATGCGTAGGAAGTTTAATATCTTAAACCCCAAACCTAGAATTCAATCCAGACTTCAAACAACTGATTGCACCTAGCAAAAGAGGGCTGTGATAGGTATTTGGACAACTATTTTTGACTGTTAGACTCAGTAAGGATCTATTAGATAATGTCTAAAGGATTGCTAAATTCTCTTGGCTTATCCCCTCAAAACTTAGTAAATAGGAGACTAAGAACGCTTGGGAGGGTTTTTTCCTAACAAGCTTTCAGTTAGAGAAGTTATTGGGAGAAGCATGAAAAATAGTGGTTATTACTTGTCTCCAGAGTACTCTCCAGAATCTGTAAGATGCAGCTGTCTGCCAAAAATGGCTAGAAATGTACACTGATCATTTGCTTTGTCCTTTTTTAACTAGCAGAAAATGTACTACTCTGTGGATAAGGAATTGACTGGATGGCCACACTCAAGTCCAAGTGGAGACCAGAGACGGGTGGTATCCTCAGGGATCGGTATAGGGACAGGCACTGTTTAACACCTTTGTCAGTGGTCATCTTTGACACTGGGATGGAGTGCACCCAATAACACCAATCTGTGTGCTGTGAATGAGGTGCTTGAGGGAGGGGATGCCATCCTTGACAGGATTGAGGGATGAGCTCATGTGAACCTCATGAAGTTCAACAGGGTCAATCGTAAGGTTCTGCACTGGGGTCAGGGAAATCCCAAGAACAAATACAGTTTGGGCAGAGAGTGAATTTAGAGCAGTCCTGATGAAAATCACTTGGGGGTGCCAATGGGTGAGAGGCAGGACATGAGCTGGCATCCCAGAAAATCAGTTGTGTCCAAGGCTGTAACCAAAGTAGCGTGGGCAGCAGGGTGAGGGAGGGGATTCTGCCCCTCTGCTCTGCTCTGGTGAGACCCACCTGGAACACTGCATCAGCCCTGGGGGCCCCAGCACAGGAAGGACACTGGAACAAGTCCTGAGGAGGGCCATGAAGACGATCAGACAGCTGGAGCACCTCTCCTAGGAAGACGGACTGAAAGAATTGTGACTGTTCAGTCAGAGAACAAAAGGAAGATCTTATAGCAGCATTTTGGTATCCAAAGTGGGGCTACAGGAGAGCTGGAGGTGGACTTTATTGCAAGGGCACATAATGATAGGACGAGGAAGAATGGCTTCAAGATAGTGGGTTGACTTAGATCAGATAAAGCAGATTTTTACAATGTGGCGCTGAGACACTAGTTCAGATTGTCAAGAGAATTTGTGGGTGACCTAGAAGTCTTCAAGGCTAGGCTGGATTGAATTTTGGGCCACCTGGTCTAGTGGAAAGTGTCCGCTCCCATGGAAGAGGGGTTGGAAATAGATAAACTTTAAGGTCCTTCCAATCCAAACCATTCCATGATTTTATGAAATATTGACATCAGATGTTTGCTATTTTTTCAGTGGTAATCTTGGAATGACAGTTTCAAGGACTTTTCCATTCATGATTCAGGAATATTTTCACAAGACATGTGTGTGTACTTAAGCTGTGGATATGAATCTTTTGCCTATGTACCATAAGTAGGTAAACTTTAAACACTTATAAAAGAGAACTTCTTGTTTGGTCACTTAACTCTGCAGACAAATGATTCTTCCTTATTTGGTCTTGTGGAATTTTTTTTTCTTTTTTTTTTCTTTTTTTTGAGAGTGTGCAAAAAGGTAGAGCTATTCCAGCACTTTGAAAGTTGTTGCAAGATAGCTTTAACTGGAATGCTGAAAGTCTACACTATATGTATAACTTGTTTTCATCTGATCTTTTTTTTTTGGTGTGTGTCCCCTATGTGTGTCCGTACACCCCCCCCCCCCCCACTATTTCCAGTTTCAGTATGAAACTACAATGGTAAGTGAAGTGTAGAGAGTGAACCACTGTCTGTATTGCAAAACTCTAGTTTATTTTGAGAGAGCCTTAGGCTGTGTACTTCCATCCAAGTTGTTTTTCCTGGTGTATGGGTAAATCAGGTATTCGTGAGGCTGAGTCCATATCAGTCAAACTCACCAAACAGCTGCCAAAGTTAATGGTTTCTTAATTAAAGCATGATTACCTTCAGTGAGAGACAGCTGAATTCCTAGCAGTGAGGATGAAGCAGCATGTGGGTTGTGGAGCTGGTCTCTACTGTATTTTGGAAATGTAAAACGTATAATGGAGGAGAATAAGATCTAAAATAAATTGCCTGAAATAAATTACTCTGAATAGTAAGCCCTCCTCAATGGTGAACACCATTTGTCTAAAAGAAAAAAATGTTTTTAAACCATGTTAGTGTCCAAGTATATATTGTGAGCCATTTAGACTGCTGGAGCAGTGGTTTGGGTGTTGTGGTTTGATTGACTTGGCTAATCATTTCTCTTCCATTGTTTCAAGGTATCAAGGGAACCCAACGGGGGCAAAGACTCTCTAATGCTCATTGTTCACATCTCAGCCTTCGATTCATCTTACACAAGAAGGAATTCTTACATTTTATTGCTTATTTTGTTGATCTAAGTAACTAGAGATATGGTGTTACTTAACTCACTAGAATGTGTTAGCTGGAAACCACGGGCCTGTTGATACCTGAAATTCCTGTAGCTGACGCCTGACTCTGGGTAAGAGTAAAACATTTCTTGAAAATCTCTTGCAGAAGATAGACCAACCAAGTGTAGACTTAATCTTTTCATCCTAGATGTTGCAGCTCTGTGTGACAGAAAACTTTGTTCTCTTTTGGTTTTACAAGAAGATATTGCAACTTGGATAGGATTATCTCTGATAAATAAGTGTATTTTTTCATAAGAGTCCCATGTCAATAAGTACAGAATGCCAAGTTTCTGGTTGAAGGGATTTGGGATGGTCAAGGAAAGCTAGAGCTTTCAAAGAATTAAAATACCAATCTCAGTGTAAGCTTGGACAAAAGAAGATTTCTCTGGTTTCCAACTATTTTTTTCAAATCTGTATTTTTGCATCAAAATAGAAAATGTAAATTTATGATTGTTTTCTCATCTTCTGCAGAATGTATGTTGTGAAGTGGCTAGTACTATTAAATAAACCGCCTGGTATAAATAGATAGTTTAACTTTTTTTTTGTTTTTTGACACCACTTTCAGGGAAATGTTTGAGTAATTTTTGATGTTTTATTGAAATAAATTTAATATAGCCTTAAGCAGAGAGAAGCA
The DNA here is from genome assembly GCA_013397895.1 of Origma solitaria. Taxonomy (NCBI): domain Eukaryota; kingdom Metazoa; phylum Chordata; class Aves; order Passeriformes; family Acanthizidae; genus Origma; species Origma solitaria. The sequence continues at coordinate 337,739 of VZRL01006436.1, read as the reverse complement.
TGAAAAATACACTCTTAACTAGTAAAATTTGCTGAAATTATAAGCAAGGCATAGAATTATAGTAAGCATAATAAAATCCTCCTTTTTCTTGCAGCACAAACAAAAGTGGAACTGAAATGGTAGTTGTAGAGGGAAAGAAGTAGGATATGTATCAGAGTCATAACTTCTTTATGTGGTGAATAATACATGAAATCATACTTGTGTATGATCTGGAATATACAAAATTACTTTTACAAAATTATTTGCTAGTTTTCTGTGATTTTTTTTTTCCCATTCAACTTTGGATGTGGATCTTGTAATGTGGTAGGGAGGATTTATTGGTGTATTGATTTTTTGAGGGGTACCTAAAGTAATGAAATCCTTTCCCCTTCCCCCTGCCTTTTCCCTTCCCCTTCTCTGTGTAATTCCCCAGAGAGAACCTTTCCAGCAGAGATGAAGCATGGACATGTTGGAGCAAATACAGAGGAGGGCCATGAAGATGATCAGATGGCTGAGCTCATAAAAGCTGAGAAGGTTGGGATTGCTCAGCCTGAAGAAGGCTCCAGGGAGACCTTATTGCCACTTGTTGGTGTTGGAAGCAGGCCTGTAGGAAAGATGGGACAAACTTTTTATCAGGGCCTATTGCAGTAGGACAAGGGACAACGGTTTAAAATTAAAAGCAGGTTGACTTTGAATAGATAAAAGGAAGAAGTTTTTTACGACGAGGATGGTGAAACATAGGCATAGGTTGTCCAGACAAGTGGTGAGTGCTCCATCCCTGGAAATACTCAGTCAGTCTGGTTGGATGAGGCTCTGAGCAACCTGATCTAGTTGAATATGTCCCTGCTTATAACAGGGAAGTTGGACTAGATGATCTTTAAGGGCCCTTCCAACCCTAATCATTCTATGATTCTATGATTTCATTATATGACTGTCTTTTGTACATAATGTGTATGTCTGTACTCCACCTGTTTTCAAAAGAGATTAAAAGACTTTCATTTGGTGAATTTTCTAAATTCTAGGTAAACACCTAGTAGCAGCACAAGGTATCCAATCAAATGCTTAATGCCATAATCTGAGGAAGTCCCTAAGATGTAGGCTACTGAAAGTTAAGGAAATTCACCAGAACGAGTGTCATGTTTGATCCCTACTGTACTGTCTCTATTTGAGATAGATTGCATTTTGTTTGTTTGTTTGTTTGTTTTCGGAGCTGTAGGCTACTGAAAGTGAAGGAAATTCACCAGATAAATACCATGTTTCATCCCTACTGTACTGTGCCTAATTGAGGTAGAGGGGTGTTTTTTTGTTTGTTTTTGGGTGTAGATTGGGTTTTTGGTTTTGTTTTTTTTTGTTAATAGCAGGCTATATAGTGTTGTTTTGAATTTGTAACTGAAACACTGTTGGCAACGCATGCATGTTTTGGCTATTGCTGAGTATTCCTTGTTCAGTATCAAGGTTTTCCCCTTATTCTCACTCTCCTCCCTCAGCTTGTCCACTCAGAGACTAGGCTGGACTTGGGAAAAAAGCTGTCAGGAGAGCTGACTCCAAAAGACTAAAGGGATGTTTTATGCCATATAACATCATAGTCAGCAATGAAAGCAATAAAAAGATAGGAGGAGGGATTAGGAACATTTGTGCTTGTGGCTTGTGTCTTCCCAAGAAACCACTGTGTGTGCTAAGGCACTGCTTTACAGGAGGGGGCTAAATATCTTGCCCATGGGTTCTGCTTCCACTTGCAATTTTTCTTCCCCTATTAAACCATCTATTTTAATCCATGAATATTCTTGTCTCTGTTCTGTTTTCTCCTCTTTCCAAGGGATAAGGGAGTGACTGGCTGGATGTGTAGGTATTTGCCCTACCCACCACAGGATTTTTTGTTGCACAACATGGGGCTTAAGAGGTTCAAGATAACATCAGATTTGATTGTAGTTTGAATTTATAGCTGTTATAACTGCTTAGCTGTTAATTGGCAGGCTCTCATGCTTGCCATGAGGCTCATTTACTTTACTGTATATTGGAGCCTGTGGCTTGCTGATGACTGTTTCTGGTTTTTGCTGTTTAATGTGCAGATTATCATCTTACTTTGCCATGCCTGATAACATTTTGATAGCAATATGTTCCCATGTGCATGGGCTGGTATATGACCCTGGCAATGCTTCCATTCCTGTACTGCTATACCAGACATGGATGGAGTCAACTATGAGTTAGAGCAAAACCCCTGAAGGGACAATGGCTCATGAATAAGCCCATATTGGAGCAGGCACACCCTCAGAGGAACTGCAACCCGTGGAGGATTCATGCTGGCACAAGTGCAATGTGTGGATGTTGTTGCAATGGTAACTCTATTACCTGGTCCAAAGGCAAAAGGGGTGCAGATTGTAATGGATATACAATTAACCTTAACATTTATACAACTTGTAACCCATGGTTTGAGTTGTATATTGTAGGAAGTGATACAGCAGGAGCAACTCAAGCGAATGGAAGACCAACATCAGAAAGAACTGGGCAAGTGAGCTGATGACAGCCTGAGTTATTTTTGCTTCTCAACAACACAACAAGTTTGTAGTCTATTCTGATGTTCTGTAATAGAATGAGCCCAGGCTACGGGCTGAATAAACTCAATGATCTTTTATCATCTTCCTCCTATTTTCTCTCCATCCTACAGGAGAGATGAGCGAGCAAGCAGCTGTCTGCATGTCTGTCTATTGGCTGGGATTAAACCACCACACCTACTTATCTATTACAAGATACATTTAAAAAATAACCTCTCCCCTAGATGTGGGTGTCACTTCTCCCTTTCAAAACCTTAGAGTTCTCCCTTTTAGAAAGCTAGAAAGAAATGAACTCTTGGATGCTATTGGAGACAGAAGCTTACACTAGAAGGACCTCTCATGTGATCCAGTACAGTGTCTTCTGTTATTGATAGGGAAATGCTCCTTCTTGATCTCCCTAATGTTTTAATTAAATTATGTTATTGGTTTGGGTATCTTTTCGGCAGAAAGGCATGTTGAGTTAAACTGGTACTTAAGATTTATAGTATGTGAGGAATCACTGAAATTCCTCACAATTTTGAAATGGGTAGAATGGGTTATTGTGCAGAGACTTCAGTTTTGGCTTGAGATACATCAGTTTGTAATTAATCAAAAGGTAAAAACACCATCAAAGAGAAATTGCTTATGTTTGCAAATGAGCTTTATTATTATTGTGGAAGGAGAATTTGAAAAGAATTGCTGACAACCCTCCACTAAGAATTATATAATTTTATGGAACGTACAATTAAAACTAGACCTCCTTTTCTATCCTGTAGATTAAAAAGGACCAACACTGAACAACATGACCTTTAAAATCAAGCTAGCTGTAGTACTAAGGACCACCCAAAAATGGATAGGAAATCAATGAAACTTAAACCAGTTTATCTTTCTTTTCCACTTGTTTTGGTTCTGAATAAATAATTCTTCCATTTACAGTACATATGGTAAGGATCTTAGCCACTCTTGAATTGTGCTCATACCTGACAGAACATACAGAATATCTTTCACACCAGAGAAGGATACCAAATTTTAGACAGCAAACGATAAAATATAATAGCGTTTTGTTTTCTTGGAGGAATATGGCAATGTCATTTAATCCCAGTGTCTGATTCTAGACTATCCTTCTTTTTGTCCTGAAAAAGAGATCTACAAGGGTCTAGCCAAACAATTATATAACTATCAAATTGAAATCAAATTTTCTAACATTTTTATGTCCTTTTTGTGCTTGTTTCCATCAAGAAATAATGATTATTTTGGGACAAAAATTGCCTGACATCCAAGCTCTTTGGCTGACAAAGCTCAGGCTGATCTGTGCAATTCTTTTCTACTTAAGTATGGGAGTTATGGATCTGAGTTGTTTTCTTTCCCAGTGTTTCTTTATTTATATATATATTACTCTTTACAAAATGAGGTTGCTAAGTGACAATGATTTTAAGTAGTTTTGTTCTACTACATCAGGTAGAAGAATGAGCTTTATGTACTCTTGCCAAGATAATCCTGCTTTGTGGCTTTCTTGCTCAAATCTCCAGGTTGAAGAGAGAGGGATTTAGCCTTTTGGATCAAGTGTAAGCATGTCTGTTGACCTGGATTTAGAAATATCTGATAACTAAGGCATAGAGTATCATACCTTAAGCTCACTCAAACAATGGTGTCAGAATTCAACAGTTCAGAATTTTGTTAAAAGGCAAACCCAATAAACAAATAAATAAATGAACAAAAGAGGAAAGGACCTGCTGGGCATGAGGTAAATTTTCTGATTCGTGTTTTAGCAAATAGGGCAGTGTTGCTATCAGTGACAGCAGAACACATGCTGGAGCAGTCATTGGAGCAGAAATTCCATGTTCATGAATTATCTCTTTCAAATGTGAAAGAAAAAATTAAGTAGTGTTTGAAAATAGTAATTTTTTTCTAGTTGAAAAACTGATTGCATGTGAAAGCATTGATTTACTTTCAACTACAAATTATATCTTTGCTGTGGTAAATAATCATAGCCTCCCATTCATAGATACACATTTAATTGAGATCAGCTCGTGGCTGCTTCTCTCATTACTCTAATTTCTCTCAGTACAGAGAAGAGTAATCTTTCAGAAAATGTGTAATATGATGACAACTACAGGAAAATAACGAATAAGTAACAAGTCAGGCCTTAACAGATCATCTGTGATCGTAACTTTGAAACATGGATTGTTTGCCACAACATCCCCTGGACATATTCTAAATTGTAGGTACATGGTCAAAACCTTCACTGCTCTCCCTCTGTAGCCTCTACGTCTTTTCATATTTAACATGACAATACTTCATTTTACTTATATATGATCCATTGATACATTTGACTTATACTGATATACTTGAAGGCTCTTTTTTATAGGATTTTTGTGTGCAAAAAATCCATTGATTGCTCAGTAGACTGCCTTGTTTTTCATAATGGCTTTGCTGTGGCTTTCTTATGTTTGAACGTAAGAGCTATTATAGAGCTTCTGCTTTGGAATTTCACATCCCTAGTATTCAGTAAATTGAAAAGCTCTTCAGCTCAAAGAAGTGCTGAAGGCAGTACATCCTTCCACAACAGGTAGGGGAATCTTTCAGTATAACAGACTATTTGAAAAAAAAAGAAACTTAATTTGATTAATGATGGTACTTACTAATTATAAAGTAGTTTTCCTCTTCAAGATACTTCAATCATTAATTAATTTTCAACACCTTGCTACCCTCCTCATTTGCTCCACCATTTACCACTTCACAAGTTACTCCTTTTTTCTACTATCCTTTAATTTTCTGTTGTAAGTAATGCATCCTCACTGTATTTTTCTTACATCCATTTCGTGGTTATCTATAAGCACCATTTGATTCTTCAGTTAATGTTTTAATGCACACGCATCATTGTGCATAAATCATAAACCTATAGGACATTTAAGTTGCTGTATTTGACTGTGCATCAGATTCTAGAAAACTGAACATCAATTAATCTGAAATATTTTCAGTGAGTTCTAGATTTAGCACTGCTGATTCATTGGGAGGTTTCCATACATAGAAATTGGTACTATATAAACATGTAAATGATAATAGCTTCAGCAGTGTAAATAAACACTTACAATTAATTCCCCCTTCAACTTTACAACTTCGGAGTGTGGAAATATTAATAAAAGTATTATGAAACTATCAGTTTGCATCATAAATATGAATTTTAATTCCCTAGAAAATTAGAGAGAAATAGCAGAAAATTGTTTTAAGATTCAGTAAGCAAAGTGTCATATATCTATTGCAGAGCCAAAAGATGGGACACAGGAAGATAAAGCTTTCCTTTGGGATTTTGTGATTGGCTCCAGAGAAAGGCATTATTTGCACCATCTCCCCTGCAAAGGGGATGGAACTGAAATGCAAATACACGTGACCTCAGTCTGGATTTAGAATCATAGAATGCTTTGGGCTGGAAAGGACCTTAAATATCATCTAACTGCAGTACCCCTGCCATGGGAAGGGGCACATCCCACTAGCCTAGGCTGCCCAAATTCCCATCCAACCTGCCCTGAACACTTCCAGGGATGGGGTATCCACACCTTCTTTGGGCAACCTGTTCCAGTGCCTAACCAGCCTCACAAAAAAGAATTTCTTCTATATATCAAATCTAATTTGCCTGTCTTTCTTCTTGAAGTAATTTCGTGTTGTCTCATCTCTACAGTTCCTGATGAAGAGTCACTCTCTGGCTTCCCCATAGATCCTTCAGATACTGGACAGCTGCTGTGAGATCTCCATGTAACCTTCTCTCCTCCAGGCAGAACAGCCCCAGTTTCTTAATTTGTCTTCAGCAGAGAGGTGCTCCTACTCCCTTTTAGAACCCACTAAGTATAGCAATGGGCTTTCTTCCCTTATCTGTAGGGAATGTTAGGTGTCCTTTAGGATAAGGATCCATTTCATATAATTGACATCTGTGACAACTTGTAAGTTTTTATTAGTGTTTCATATCTGCTTGAGAATCACTGTCTCTGGTCATTTATAATGTTATGAATACTGTCAAAAGTAAGCAGATTTTTTTTTCCATTCTCCATTGAGTTCACTTACAGAAGCTAGTATTTCCAAGACTTTAAGTAGTCTGGTAGCTGTTTGTCTTCATTCCAATTAGTTTATAGCAGATATATAAAACTGTGTATGGTCTTCCATGTACCTGGCATTCTCCCCATTCCCAACACATGCACAGTAGCAGCAGTGCAATCAAAACCAAGGGTTTTTACTTAAGGTAATAAATTACGAGTCAGTGACACTTTACTGTCTTGTGGCTTCAAAACAGGGAAAATTAACAGTGGTACTGCATGTTTGCATAAACATCTCTGTCTTGCAGGCACGTGGGTTATACACTGCATATAGAGAAATTGTGTTGCTTTAAGTTTCTGAGGTTGTTCCATGTAGGTTTATTGGCACTGAATTCTCAAAAACTGCAAGCTGATTTCTTAACTTTGGTTTTGAATTCAAAGAGTTTTGCAATCCATACCTAACTGTATTTACCTAACCTAATTAATTTAGATCCATTATCTTTCATCTGCTTTGCAATGTGTTGGTCTATAAAGTGCTATTTACTTTGATGATGAGAAAGGATAATTGATTAGTCTTTTACATCTTTGAATTTTTTCCTTTCTTCCCAGCAGAGCTAGAAGAGTTTTATGGGTTTAGTTTTGGGGTTTTTTCTGTTTTATTTTAAATCATGTGTTTGATTTATTTTTAGCAACTGGGTTGCTTTAATGGATCTGTCGACTTGAAGTCTATAAAGATAAAAGCCCAGTCCTTTTGCATGTTTAAAAAAATATAGAAACTTTTGTTTATTCGTTATATATAACTGAGGTTTTTTTAAACTGCAAACATGTTTTATAGCTCTACTACATCATCAGATCTCAAACAGGTTTTACTCCAGAGAAGATTTCTGTAACAGAAGCTTTTAATTATTCTATCAAACAACAAAACGCCCATGAGGTCTTTCTTTACTGCAATGGGAAGCTAGCTGAAATCTTAGAAAGTGAAAGGTTGTGCATCTTTTATTTCAGCTATAAAACTGTCAGTTCTTGAAGTTCTTTTACAGTATCAATACTGACAATTCCCCTGAATGGTTTACCTACTGAGCTGAATGAGAATCTTTCTTTTACCTAAGGTTTCTGTACTAAGGACCAATAGCTCTGTGTCACCAATTAGATGTTTTCTTAAATGCTTGCTACTGCTTAATTATGTGCTTCACATTGCTTTTTCTATAAAAATAAATGTTCCTCTTCCAAAATCTGTTATTTTTTATTAACCTGTTCATCTTCATTTTTACTTTAAAAGCTAGTTCTGAATTTATGTACTCAGAGATTCTTGGCCTACCAGAAAACCTTACTATGCAGGTGGTAGGCATGCGGCTGGAGAATTCTTGGCATGGTCTAAATAGGTCCATTTTTTAACAACAAATATGAGGAGTAGAAATATTCCTCATATATTCCTAGTGTGAATGATCAAGGCCATTCAATCTTTCAATAATGAAACAGAAATGTAGTGTTCTACCATTTTATTTCCTGAGCCTGAAAAGCTGTCCAGTGGTAATCACAATTGTTCTGTCTAAAAAAATAAATAAATTACCATTAATCTGCAATTAAGAATCTTTTAATTATAAAACTTTCTGGAATGATTATGCAAGACTGAATAATGCTGATCTAAAGTGATGAATGAGATGGCATGTGATGGACATGGAAACTAGTAAAGATGATTATAGTAGAATCATTGTCCTAGAATTGATGGGGTAAAATGCAGATTAGATTAGATTTCTGTTTTAACCCTTTTTAACTGGGAAAAACAGACTGAGAGGAATTGGCGGATGTTATTTTAGTAAACTGATAAGGTAATTATCCACAGGGTCGTGCTGTTCTGATAGACTTGATGATAAGCCATATTCTTGTTAAATTAAGTGTAAGAAAAGACTGGTTTGGGCTTTATATTTATAAAGAAACTACTTATTAACATGAAACATTCTGCTTTTACTGTACAAGTTTAGAATTTAATAACTTGGGGGCTAATTAGCCTATCTATTTTCTGTGGTGATTTTAAGAAAGATGTGCCATCCTTAAATTCTGGCTTATGCTGTGTAATTAACTGTTGTTGCTGTTTGGAAGAGTAACTGTGGTCTCCTCAGTGTCATAATTCCACCTGTTTGTGGCTCTGTCAAACTCATGGGTAGTGTCTAAATGGGCAGGTTTCCCTGAGGCTTTTTCTAGGAAATTGACTTATATGCCAGGAAATAATGGGTCCAGCAAAACAGTTAAGTAGTGGGATAGAGCTCCTGAAAAATCTAAATTTTTAGAACAATTTGTGAAGGAGAGAGGTATGAAGTAAAGTCTTTGTCTGGGAAGAAGCATTTGTTTAATTATGGGGCTACTTCTATTTCAGAGTTAAGTAGCCTATAGCAAAAGGGGAGTGGGGAAGAAAAGCTCCCTAGTTTCAAAAGGGCTCCAAGAATATCTCTATTGTCTTTATTTAACCTTTTTGACTTTCCAGAAGGGAGTGATAACAGGTACCATCTGAAGGCCATAAATGTCATGCATATTGTCACTGCTCAATTATTGCTTCAATCAGATGATAGTGTTTATTGATTTAGTAACAACATGTAATTATCAAATAATCTAACACATTCAAGGTCAATATCAGCAATACAGCATAACCCTATCTCTAGACAATTATAAAATTTCTACAAATTTCTCAAAATGCTTCTTTAATCCTCAGAAATTGTAATTTTTTAAGTCCCACTGCCATTGTCACAGGATCTGTGGGTCACTACCTCACCCACATTCTTGAACAGACAGGTATCTATATTTCACCACCCCTTCTGGGAGAGGTGTAGGTGCTGCAGGTCCATCTGCATCCATGTGACTGTCCACAGACTGCTGGCCACACAGTGGTGAGATCTCCCTCTAAAATGTCACAGAGGTCTACTTGAGGTGGGAGGCCCTATCAACCCACTGAGTAGTGCAGGCTACACCTCTGGCAGCAAAGATGCTTCATCAGGTCTAGGCAAAGGTCACAACAGTTGTGAGATGACTGCTAGCTGTGTCAAACTCATTCTGAATGGCTGCTCTGTTACCAAGGTCTTTCCCTCAATCACTGTTGAAACCTCACCTTTCTCATCAAGCTCATTCCTCTTTCTTAAAAGTCTTCTGATATTCGCTTGCTTATAGTGTTTTATCTTGGCTGATTGTAGTCTCATGCGAACTTTGCTAAATGCCCCACACTGTTATCAGGCTTTTGGCAAATGCTTTGTGCAAATTTTGCATGGGCCGTTCATGTATGGTCCTCACTCACCTATCATGCCAGCTGTTACTATCCAGATGATATCGCCAAGAGGGGCCTTGTGAATTCCCCATACTTAGATTCCAAAGTCTTGCATGAAATTAGGTGGTGACCTAATTTTATAACAAGTTGTCCTATTTATTGACAGGAGTCTGTAGTTAGAAGTAATATGTCAGAAAAGATAATGTGCTCCGGGAAAACTGGATGTTTTGGAAACTTTATTTTTCTTGGGTTTTTCCTGATTTCTTAGTTTAACATGGTTGCTCTTCCTGTAAATACTCTGTGAGTTGTATGAAAGGCCCACAGAGTGCACCAAACTGTTAAATTTAAATCCAAGATACAGATAAAAGGCATATTTTGGAAAGGGATTTTTTCCAAGTTCAGGGCAGGTGTGGGATTCATCAGAATTGATACCTACTGTGTATGGATGAAAGGTTTCATCTTCACAAAGGTGAAATGATCAGCCTGTTTGGCCTCAGAAGCTAAAGGAAAAGCAACGCCGCAATATGCTTAAACTAAAGTAGAGTTAGAAGTAGACAGGCTAAAAAAATTGAGATTTTTTTCCAGAAGCCTAGACAGCTTCAATGAGAATTCACTTTTATACACGTGAAGTCAGTGAATATAATGAAATCTAATTTAAGTCTTTCCATGTGCTACCAGGTTCTTGCAATGTAATCCTCCCTTGACTAATGCATACTTATTCTATAACAAATTCTCTAACAACTTAAGTGCACAATCTTAAATATTTCTTTTGTGCAGTTGGGCTTTTTTAATGGCTATCACTAAGACAATAAAACAAATCTATTTTCAGATGAGGATAGATGTGTGGATGACACAGATTCTTTTTGGTTTACATTGTTCTTGAAAATGGTGATTCTGATTTCTTAGGTGATAAACATTAAATGTTTCAGTATTTCTAAATAAATTTTAGGTTTGGAGATATGATTAACTATGACTATGATGAAGGCAGTACTAATAAGGTCAGTTGGTCTCTGATTCAACATCAGTGATGCACACTCTGTGCAAGGGCAAATATAGGATGAATTCTGTTAAGGTTCAGGTGATGCTATTTGTTCATTCTTTTCCACTATCGTGAGCAAAGATAGTGATTTATATTGACTCAGTTTGCACTTACCTGAATAATGGCTATGTTCCCAGACCTCTATGCAGCAGCAAATTGTTATAGTCCAAAAAATGTGAATTGCAGCTGCTCCAGAATCTATCCAAAATCTAAATGCAAGAATTTCTCCAATCAAAAAAACACTGGTCAAAACTAAGGAATGTTTTATTCATTCATGATGAATGATGACTGATGTTCAGTTTTAATTTTTTGATAGTGCTTTTCAAAATCTAAAGCAATGCAGATACACTATTTAGCAATACAGTGTATGGAATTCTTGGTTACAGTTCACTGCATGCATGTACTGTTTGCTTTTCCAGGTGGTGTAGTATGACTCCTAATCCTGACTCCATGACTTTGAGGCTTCTGTGGCAGATGATTATTGTGTAATTATTAGCACAATAAAGAAAATTGCTTTGTTTTATCAACCCCTTGTCTTAGGATCAGAATCTAATTCACTAGAAACAGTTGCAGAAAGTGAAAGGCAACTACAACTGAATCAAATGAATTACTTTTATGCACAAAGAGACCTCATTGATATATTCTTGGACGGATTAAGCCACTCTTGAAAGCTCTTTTCAGAAGTCAGTTTCAGTATTGCAAGATACTTAAATTTTTTAATTATATTAGAGAAGAAGGGTGAATTTATGTATTATTTGTCAGTGTGATAATGTCTATGGAAGTTTTTAATGTGTTTTGGCAAATAACTTATTAATTCTGGTTTTTTTTGTTTTTTTTTTTTAACTTATTAGATTGGCTAGGAAACTTCCTGTGAAATGTCTGTCAACATTCAGAAAACAATAAGTTTTTTAGATGTTATCTACCAATTGATACTTATTCCTGAAAAGATTCAACTAACTTCCTTAGAAGTATTGTGTAAATCTCATTGTTCTTGAAAACAGTTAGGCTGTGCTTTCATGCGCATCAGCTGTATTTTCCTTGCTTATATGGTATTTGATGTCATCCACAAATGCTGCTTGTAGACATATGAGAGACTTAAATAATAGTGGACTAATGCTGTAAAGGATAGACTTACTCCATGTACTCAGCAATAAATTTCTTTAATATGTATCCTTGTGTATTTTGAGGGTAGAAATTTGAGGGATAATGAGAATATATTAAAAATTCTGAAATTACATGGATAGTCCAGTGTCAAAAGAAAAATCATGACCCTCCAATGGTTAAAACATCTCAATGGCCTTACTCATTGAGACGAAACCACTAACTAGATCATATCATCTGTGACTTGCTTCCTGTTGAGCTTCTGTTCTACATCCCAGAAGTCTTGTGATTCTGCCACATTTTTGGCAATATAACCTGGATCAGGGGTGAGATAGAAGCAAGAGTATGGGATGCTTATATCAGTATGGGTCTTGCTTAGAAGTTCATAGTAAAAGTAACCCTGTTTGCTGCACATGATTAGTCTGAGATCTCCATCTGCTCTCTTCCTTTCTGTCACTGACAGTACTTTCTATTTCCATCCCTATGTTTCTTTGCCAAATTATTCAGTGAAAATGAAGTCTTGCAACTCATTAGATCTTACTATATGTCAAATACAAGCCAAACTCTGAGGTATGTATTCACACATATGTAGGCTTTCTCTCAGTTGCTGGCAACACACTGATATTTTAGTTGCTGCTCAATAATGCCTACCCAAAGGTGAGGACTTTCCAGTTTGCCATGCTGTGCCAGCCAGCAGGTGCACAAGGGGCCAGGACAGAGCACTAGCAGGACAGCTGATCCCAGCTGGCCAAAGGGATATTCCACACCACAAAACGTCATGCCCAGTATGTAAACTGGGGGGAACTGGCCAGGAGGTACTGACTGCTGCTGAGGGATGGGCTGGGCATTGGTCAACAGCTGCTGAGCAGTTGTATTGGGCATCTGTTGTTTCTCTTGGGTTTTAGTCCTCTCTCTCTCTTTTAATTATTATTATTATTTTACTTTCTTTGAATTATTAAAGTATTCTTCTTACAGCCCATGGGTTTTACCTTTTCATGATTCTGTCCCTATCCCACCAGAGAGTGTGCATGAGTGAGAGGCTGAAGGGTATTTAATTGTAATCAGGGGTTAAATCATGACATGCCCCTACAGAAAATAAGTCTGAAAGCACGACTTGAAGTGTAGCCAGAAGGAATTGCATAAAGTCCATGAAGCTGTGTGTGCCTGTTTGATGATGTGGTGTACAGGGAGACACTTCAGAGCAGGCTGCCACATGGACAGGACACATGCTGTGATACCAGCTGCTCTGAGGACTGTTCACTAGAAGCAGTGCAGTCATGACCAGTAAGAGCTGCCATTACTCTTCTCTGTAGCAAAAGTATTTTTTCTCTCTATCGGCTAAGTTTCCCTCCCCCGGTCTTTTCACATTACCTATAGCTTTGAAGAACTTAGGCTTCTGCAAACATTTCAAAATTTTATCTAAGGATATCACAGGAAGTGTTTTAAAACAACCTACTGTTTGGCCCAGCTGGCACTGATTCTTTAGACACCTGAGCACACCTAGAAATGTGGCCTTGGGCACTTTTGAAAGTTTTCTACTTTTCTGCACACACAGACACACACACACACACACACACACACATGTGTATATATGTATTTATAGGGTAATAATCTCTAATGCTAACTGACAAAAGATAGTTTCCTGAATTAACGTGGTCTATCTGAGCTTTGTTCCAATGAAATTGTTCACGAGATGCATCTCTGGCTAAAGATATGGAGAACTAATAGCTTCAGGCAGGCAGTACTAACTGGGCAGGGCCTCTCCTCAGCCTGGGGAAGTGCTTTTTCCATCCTTTGTTGGGGAAAGAAGGAGTAAAATCAGCATCTGCTCCTGGACTGTGGAAAGAAAACACTAAGCAAAGAGGAAGATTGCTCTGAAACTTTAAGTTTAGTTTCTCATGTACATAATAGCGTTGTTCAAAGTTTATACCTTGTACTAGATTTTGTTTCAAAGTGAAAAGACAAATTAATACATCCACAACGATGATAAAGTCACTTTTCAGTCAAAGTTTAAGTTAATTTGGAAATTCTTAGGACACTTGGATATATATATATACACACACACATATTAAAATAATTGCTTTTGAAATACACCTTCATAAGGTGAGCGGTCTGCATCTGCAAGATCTTTCTCATGATTATTCATGATTGCCTTGATGCTGCTCTTGGGGCTCTTACCTGGGCAAGAGAAGCTAGAAAGAATCCATGGTAGTAAAACAGGTAACAAAAATATTTTGTCGGTGCTCAACATTTCAAGAAATTAATTTCCATGTATGTTAGAGAATTGGATAGCTTTAGGCTACAGTAGTGTTGGCAATGCTCAGACCTGGGTTGCACACTGAAGTAGCACCCCTTTCTGTTGCATGCTGTCTAGGTGAAGAAGAACATGAAGACACCTCAGTACCTGTTCTTTAAATGTGCAGATCCATTCCAAGTGGAATCACAGAATAATAGAATATTTTGGGTTGAAAGCGACCTTTAAAGTCATCTACTCCAACCCACCTGGAATGGGAAGGGACGCTTAACCACTAGACCAGGGTCCTCAGAGCCCCATCCAACCAGACCCTGAATAGCCTCAGGGCTGAGGTATCCATCACCTGTCTGGGCAATCTGTGCCAGTGTTTTACCGCCTTCACTGTAAATGCATTGGATTGCCTTTTAAAGTAGACATAGGTGGGTACTTTCCCCTCCATTTCACATGCCAAGTAGCACACCAGTATCCGAACACACCTTAATATTTCATATATTTATTCTTCTGTACAAAATTGTGTAATGATTAAGTAGGAAATCAGTAACAACTTAATATGGAAACATATATATGTGTGTATATATATCATTACATATACATAAACATATATCTGGAGTGATATTAAAGGCTGTAATCTACTCAAATAGGCTAAATGAATTTAGATGTTTTTAACACTGACACAAAATAGCCTATATGCAAATTCTTTTAAATTGCTGACATCTGAAACACAAAGTTTCTCTTAAACTCGCAATTATCATGGGCAAGAGTCCTTCCTGACTCCTGCACATGGAAGCTGCACCTGGAATTTTTTTAGGACAGCAACAGAGGCCATTTAAAAAACATAGCATTAGAAATAACCGGATTTCCGTGTCTAGAAAAATGCTCTGGTGCTTTAACTACTGTGTGTGGTACCAAAGGAATGGTTGAGTTGCTTAACTTGAGTGTACTCATAACTATGTGGGAAGCATATGACCATGTACTATATGCTGTACAGCACTTCCAAATGGCATGCAAGTAATCCTTTCCATTAGTTAACAATCAGCATTTCTGGTGCTAGAACACTCTTCCTTTTGGTGTATATGAGTAAAAAAAAAGAGAGGGAAGTCATTAGGAAATCCTTGCTGGCTGTGGTCCATGCCTTATTTTAGCTTGTTCAGCAGCAAACAGGATAAAATTTCTTCACGCCAGCATAAGTCTTCCCATTAGCAAATTAAGAGGAAGAAATGGGTAGGTAATTAAAAATTCTTGGTTTGAAATGTTCAGAAATGAAGTCCACTATGACATGTAAAAGCATTAGGTGGTCGCAGATTTATGGGACATATTGATTAGCTAATGGCAATAAAAAGAAAAAGTTAGGATGCTGCAGACAGTCTGTGATATCTGAGCCAGAGACACTGTGATCCATCACTGATTTGTGAGATCCTGAGAAGGAGGCCATGATAACACTAATAAATCCACAGAGAAGAAAAAACTCTCATATGCTGACACCAATTTTACCACTCTCTCTTTATTGAAATTTATGCTGGAGAAAGGAAAATGTTTTATGCAAGAAGACTGACTGTATGAACAAGGGGATGAGTATCAGAAATGCTTCTGGATTGCAAATATTAGAAATTCTGTAATAATATTTCCATTTGTCTGAATTTTAGAAACAGGAAAATTGTTCTTGTTTGGTTGGTACCCTGGGAAGAGTGAAATATTTCATAGCAATCCACTTGTTTCTATAGAGGACAGCTGTATGTTTGTGTCAGTAAAAATTCCTGATTTCCTGCAGTAATTTGTTACTTTTGATTATAAGACTCTTTCTCCCTGCTTATGTTTTATTTCTGTGGCATTTCTTTAGTACAATAAGCAGAACGTATATGGGATTTATGCTATAACTATGTGAAGGCATTCAGGGATTGCCTTAAGAGGTTAATAGGCAATAAAATGAGATAGGTGTCACTGATCTTCCTGACCTTGCAGGCTACTCATCAGAAAATTCCTGTGCTGGAGAACTCTCAGATTCATGCCATGTCCTGAACCAATGAGGCAAAATGGAGCTTTCAGGATAGTTCACTGGAAGGAGGTCCTAGAGTAGAACAAGTCAGGAATGGCCTTTCCAGGATTTACTTACTAATTTCCTCCATAGCTGGGGATGTCTCTTGCCTGCTCCTAGAATGGCCTTACTCCTAGCTGTGCCCATAGGCTCCATATAGGAACATCACTACTAGAGAATAAAATGAGAGCCAAAGGTTGACTGTAGTATAAGAGAATTTCCTGATTTCATACATGAAACACCATATAAATTTCCAGTCCTTTTCAGTATTTATCCTGTTCATAACTTTGCATAACAATATGTATTACATAGAGGAAAAATTAAAGTTACCAGCTACTCTAACTTCTGATTTTTAAGGCTAAACATACAGTGGATACCTTCATCTGCTGGCTTTGCGAAAAAAACTCCTAATGCAAGACCAGAGGCTGATCCTTATAGTGGATGTGAATGCAGGGAATACCTTGGTTTTTATTCTCCTTTGACCTATAGAAAAGGTAGTGACATTATTCATTATGTGAAAAATCCACCACTATATTTCAGCTGCCAAAGTGCTCTTGCAATCACAGCCTAACAGAAGCCTAGCAGCCTTCTTTAGCTAACCTGTATGTAAAAGCTGCATAACTCTCTGTGGCCATTTCACAACTCCTCTGGAAACAATTCTTAAAGACACTGAAAAGCAATTTTAAATATGGTTTGCGTAAGGAATTTTTATTGCCTTTTATATTTAAAATATCTATCAGAAAAAGAGACTATTTGTGTTTATATCCCATAGAAAAGAAACCCTGTTTTCATTATCCAAGCCACCAGTCCACAGACAAAGGGTAGAAACAAGAAACAAATTACCACATTGACACCCAGATCTTTCCTATTTTGTCTTGACAGCATTTCATTTATATGATGGTGTATTTTTCCCTTGCAGCTATTGCCTCCTGTTACTCTTTAAGGTAATTGAAGCTGGGCCCAAAAGACCTTAGAGGCTTGTATCTTCTCCTCACATTAGTGACACTTCAGTGATAAACTTGAACTTAAAGTTACTGAGGCGTAACTGAGGGTTCATTTGATAGCTAGTGGTTTTCAGCAGCACTGCAGGGCTTCAGGGGCTCAGTGTGAGCGAGATTGTTAATGTCCTGTGAGGGAAAACAATAACACATTTCATTAATGCGTTCATGTGTGAAGCATCCATTAGTGCACTGGAGGTATTAATGATGTTATGCTTTAAACTGACATGTGGGGCATGACAGGAATTGCAAGGTCTGATGAGAACAGATGACAAGATAAGCAAATATTTGAATGGCTTCATTTGCCTGCAGGTCAAACCATGGTGCAGGGGAACTGAGAAAGCTAAAACCTGGGAGAGATTAGTGTTTTCCTAGCACGGACTGAACCACAGGAAAACTTAAGAAATATTGTTTACTAAGTAAACAGAGAGGTCAGTAAGGACAATAAATATGTAAAAGGTACAAGTTTAATTATTACTGAGCTGCAGATGGTAATTTGAGTTAAATTGTTAAAGCCACAGCACAATTCAAGGTAGAGATATAAAGACAAACATTTTGATTGTATGGATATTCTTTTAATTTTCAGTAATTCCCCTCTTTCTGCCCGCTGTGAAGGTTTAAAATTTATAGTGAAATAAGCTGCTGACTAAATCAACAGAATTCATTGCACTTTGTGCCAGAACTGAGTTTAGCCACAGGATTTTAATAAACTAGTTTGTCTGCAAGTAAGCAGAAGTTGTTAGAGTTGATAAGTTTATTATTCTTCTTTGATTGTCATTCATATTCTTTAGTTGTCAGGTTTGAACTAGTTGTAAATTAGCAGATAAAGGGCTGTTCCCTTGTTTTGGACCAGTGTTGGATTGCTACAGGAGGCTCACAGTGCGATGGATTTGACAGCTGCAACTCAGCCGTTAGATAACAGTAGTGCACATCTCAATGCCATCCAGCATAATTTAACATGAACGATCTGACATGCTTGGCAGATCCTTGAAGAAGGGGGAGGAAAAGGCCACTCCTTTGCTACCTCTGATTCAGAATGATTTTGTACAGCCAGACTTTTCAGAGGCAGTAACACTCACTAGCTGGCTAATGCAATGAGGTTGCGCATTATGACTTTTGTGTAAGTGCTGCTGTGCAAAACCAAAGCAAAAAATGATTTGCATTGCCAATTCTCTCAGATTCATGAATAAAAGCCTGCACAATTTCTTTTAATATGTTCAACCCACCTTCATCAAACTCATTCATGAACACTTCTCCACACCTCACTGTCCTCTGATTTTCGTCTTTTAGTACTATGTGGTGATTTCCTGTCCAGGCCTTTCTCTTGTACCTCCATCAGTCTTGTAATAATTTAAAAAAACTAAGCAAATATGTCTGACAATTTTTCACAATGAAATTCTGGGAAGTTTGCTTAGAAGTTTCCATTAAAACTGTCATCACAAATATTACTCATTTGAGCTGAAATTTTCCATGAAGATACATTTTTGGGAGAAAAGCTGAAACCCAATCACTTCAATCAGCTGGAGTCTTCAGGAGGAAAGAAAACAAATTTTTTGACTCTATTGTTTGCAACATGTAAAGATATTGTCAAGGACAGTGTGGGTTTTCCTTTTCAATAAGCTGCAGATTAATGTGTACACTTTGCTCTCTCTTATGTTTGTCTTCATAAACAAGCTAAGAGAGAGCATGCTGATGGACTGCACATAAAATTTCTCCAGCTACCTAGTCAAATTTGAACACTGTCCCGTTTCTTGGCCATCCATCCTTCAAATTCACTTACACTCTATCTTGTCCTCAAAGTGCATATTCCAGAAGGAATAAAAACCCGCACATTTTGTTTTAATATCTTCAACCCACCATCATCAAACTCATTCATGAACACTTCTCCACACCCCACTATCCTCTGATTTTCATCTTTTTGTACTATATGGTGATTTCCTGTCCAGGCTGACTGGTATAGTAGAGAGGGAAGGGAGTCCTGGCTGAGTTGCAGTGGGCTGATATTTGTCTGTTCTTACTGAGGTACTCCCGTAAAAGGACAGGTGAATGGGAGCTGTGTGAGAATGACCCTACAGACTGATCCCTGAGAACTTGGTTTTCAGTGTTCTAAGTGATACATTAGTTTGGGCTTTGGGTTCTATCTTGCCTTACTCTTTCTGTTCTCAGTTTTGCCTCTAAATATAAAAAATTTTCTGTTTAAGACATATTACTGTTTAGAAATTGGCAATTAAGAAATGAAAAGATGTCTTAATGTATCTCCTTGTCAGGGTCCTCTGCATGTCGTGGTCTAAACTTACCATGCAGTTCACGTTTAAAGGATTTCCAGTCTGCTCTAAAAATGGAAATTATTTTGATAAGCAGTTGAACTTTTGAAAGCTTATTTGACCTGACCCTCCAAACCCTTACTGACTTTCCTATTTCCAGTGCTGAGCTATTGTCTGTGATGTTGATGATGATGAGGAGTGGTGTATGACGTTGATGCTGAACTTTAGATGGTGAAGGCAAGAACCTAAGATAAAAGAGGCCTTTGAGCACAAATTATCCCATGGCAACAAAGTGACACTATAGTATTTTTTATAGAAACTTTGATCTTTTTGATGAGGACATGTCTAAAGATAAATAACAAAATGCCAGGCCTGTCATTTGCCTTTCATGTTGAAAATGATTGACCAGTATTTCTTCCCATAGCATGCCTTATCTAGCCAAAGGTAAAGAAGTGGCAGTTGGAGAATATGAAGAGCCACAAGCCTATGTGGAAAGTAAGATGGAGTTTACAGGCGTGCAGACTCTGCTCCACACTTTATGCACAGAGGGACCTGACTTACAGGACACAAACCTGAGAGTTTTTCCTGCATAACTGCAATAAGGCTCTTGCATGGATGCATGGTGTGTAATGTCAGATCAATGAATCCATCCTCCGGCATAAAAATTTGTGTTCCAAGACAATAATAGTCTAAAATGTAACCTTTTTATGAGGTGGTATCCATGTGGTGTTCCACAGATCTCTTACTCTTGCTAGTGCTCCTGTGCTTAAAATATTTTTCAGCTGTGAAATCTGATTTAGGAGAAATATCTACATGGTCAAAAGTGGTTGTGGTAGAGTGAGAAATTTGAGTCTTGGCATTCTACTTGTGAGATATTAGATAATAATATGGGTTTCCTGCTTAATGATTTGTATTTTTTTTTCCTAGTTGTCTTCATGAAGTTATTAGGCATATATGTGACATATACTTTCTATCCTTTGCTCTTACAGTTTCTCGAGTCAAACTTAAATCTTCACAGAGGAGCTCTCAATTCTTTTCCATTGTGAAAGAGCTGTGGTTTCTTGGAGTGAGAGTTAAGTGTCACACTTGGGAATGAAGGTACTGAACATGACCAACCATTCCGCTGGGTCCCCCAAGCCACTTGCTCTTCTTGGTAGAGCCCTTAAGCAAACTGTTAAGAAGCACAAGGATATACTCTCACAAAAACCTTGAATTTGTTACAAACTGACAATTTCCTGCTTATGCCAAAGGCCTGGCAAATGCTTTCATTGTCTTTGCTCTTTGTTTTAAAATAGAAGCTTTCCACTAAGAAAAGAAAGCCAGACTGACAACTCAGTCTTTATCTTTGTAGATAGAGTTCTCAAAACTTGTGTGGTTTTTAAAATGCAAGGTTTGAAAAGGTTTGAAACCTTTCTAAAAACTTGTAGAGTAATTCTGTCCCATTACTTAAAGAAATCTTACCTCTTGCTTTGCTTCCAAGGCTTCCTCACATTTTTATTTAATATTTCTGCTTCACAGCAGGCAGCTCTTTGCCTCTGTATTTCAGGAGCTGAGGTCCATGAAGGAAAACAGAGCAAATGAGTCTCTTCCAGAGATCAGGGTGAGAAGAAGTGAATACCAGACACTGGCTGATAGTGGTAGGAGAATGTTCTTGTCCTTCCTACAGTGATTTTACTATAACCCAAACATTCTTCAATTTTGTCCTTTCTCCCAAACATCTTGTGAAATTGCAACTATGTGGTGTAAAAATTCATTTGGGATACTGATCACTGAAACTACAAATAAACTGTAACTCCAAACATGGGGCTCATCCGCATAGAAGATTTTATTGGCTTTTTCTTCACTGTTTGTATTTGACTGTCAGTTTTATTGGAAAACACAAGTTTGTGTTTTCTTCTTTGATTGTTATAGTTCATAAGCTGCTGCATGCATCTTCTCAGGGAACTCTTGGAAACTTCTAAAGGGATAGCGGAAAGAATCTAACTTGAGTAGCAGGCAATCTGCAGCATGAATTTCTTCCAAACAGCTGAGCACTAGGAATCATGCTGTTCTAATATCTGATGCAAACTTTTATGTAAACAACTGCTGACCTACAATTAGTAACTAGAAGAAGTTTGTCACAATTTGGCTACTTCGTATTTTGCTGATTATCATCCACAAACTCTGGTCTTTCTTTGTTGGCAAATGATTCATGCAGAATGATCTTTTCTATTGCTGTAATGGCACATTCTGATCAACAGGCATATTTTGAAAGTCTGAGAATAAATGAAAACAGAATTAATATAAAATTTTGGTTGGGTTCAGGGTTTTTTTGGTTTTTTTGGTTTTTTTTCTTTTCTGTTTATAGTTCATATATAATACTTGGCATTTAGAATATTTTTTACATATGTGAGTGTATAAAGAATAATAAAATGCCTACAACTATATAAGACTGAAGTGAATTTTCTGTATCCTGAAACAGCTCAAGAGAGTAATTCAGAAACTCATGCTAAAACTCAGTTGAAGTAACCAATGACGGCTCTTAAAAAAACCCAGATCAGCATGATCATTCCTGTTGCAGTGAAATGTCAGAGAAGCTGGAAGGGTAGAAATGGTATCAATATGATAAGGGATTAGAAATACTTTTCATACACTAAAAGCAGCATATCTCTGAGATCAGTATTTCAATGGCTTCATTAGAAAATGCAGAAATTATATATGAGGATCAAACCTGGTTTTAGGACCTTGCACTGCCACAGATTTTGAAAAATAAGCACAAAACAAAGGAAAGGAGAAGAATGGAGTGATTAAGCAACCTGGCAGTTTTTGTCTGACCCAATTTAGTGTGAGAAAGTGTCTGAAATGTAGTTCAAGAAGAAAATGAAGATACAAAGTTTAAAACTGGTGAAAAGAGAAGCATTGGAGGAAGAAGGCAATAGGTCAGGCAAGCTAGCAAGCAAATAACTGTTTAACAGACAGCGCTTAAGAGTTTGCAGTTTTAAAAAATTGCTGAATTTTCCTGTTGTACTGTGTCTTTCACACAAATTGGCAATAAAATGACAGTGCTTCTTAATATTTTTCTCAGATACCTTCTAGGAAAAAACTTGTAGTTTTGCAGTCTCTGGAATGATATAATTGCTTACCCTGCTATGCCATAGTATATTTTTACTGACAAACATAATGATAAATCAGTAATTTGTGGCATATTTCATATAGACACTAATTGCCGTTCTAGCTCATTATTGATATTAATGATCCAGTAACTCTAACTGTTAAGGGATGAACAAGGCTGAAATCATGGTCCATAAGCTTGCTACCCTTTTAATAGATTTGAATGAAAATTAGAATATGTGTGCAAATTGGTGGCAAAAAGGGATGGGAGTCTTTCAGCCTTGTTAAATCAATGCAACTTATTGGAAATCAGTGTTAATTTGGATGGGTGTTTTGACTAGGAGCTGAGCAGTTTCCTTGGCCTGGGCACCAGGTGTCAGTCTTGGTGCTGGCAGACAGGCAAGAGCTTGGAAAACATCCTGGGTGGTTGGAATAGTGCTTCTTTTCCAAAGAGATCCTATGATGCCTAGCTCTGCATTGAGAAAAGGGAAAAAAGAAAAAGCTCCCTACATATTGGTAAGAATCCCATGATGGGACCATGACACTTATTCAGAAATGTTACAGAATTTCTTCTGCACTTTTGGTCCCCTGCATCCAGGGGAAGGGGAAGAACACGGTTTTCTGGACTTGATATATCTCCATACAAGTAGTGTTGATAAGTTTGATGATCTTATATTTTATATTATTATTACTTTATGTTCCTACATCTGTCAAAAGCTAAAGAAAATATAATTTCTGTCAATGGAAAAAGCAACCTGAAGGGTTTCATCAAAAAGACAACAGCCACCACAACTCTTTGGAAAGAAAAGGACATTATTTGAGATTAATTGAGATACTACCTCACATCTTTGATCAAATGCAAATATATTGATTGGTAGCTAGGATATATAATCTTTTAAGAGACTACTGAAAGGTAGTTTTTAATTAGCCAAGTCAAAGAATTTCTTTGCAGGTCAGTTGCTAATTGGTGAACATGTTCAGAATTATCCTCATCCACCGCACAAAA